>WEKY01051405.1:0-24150 GCA_013390045.1 Picathartes gymnocephalus
AAGTTTGATTGATTATTGGTGAAAAAATCACAACATATGAATGTAGCATTAGTTTATTGACCAATTAACCTTTAAGAGAGCTTGTAACCTGTAGTCTCATGACCACTTTTGCACTATGACTGACCTCTGCATTTCTCTGTGAAGGCATTCTCACAACTTCATGAGATTGTAGCAATAAATCTCACTTTAAAGCATATAAGAATGATCCCATCTCTGTCCCAACTATCCCAGCAAAGGTATATGCATAAACCACTGTGGATATGCTGCAACAAAAATTAACAAACTAAAAGCATTGAGGTTTCACAGAAACAGAGAAGCTTAACTAGCTAAACCTCCTTTGCTTGTGCCCAAAGATGTTGCAGAAATAAGCAGGTAGAGAGGCTTGGAACAGCTCCTGATGGTGGCAGGCTGAAGTACAGAGTGTTTCAGCCTGGATGTGATTATTTTTGGTTGATTACCTTTTGCTCACTCAGAGGCTTGTTTTGCAGATGGCCCAGCTGCGTATCCAGTCCCAGTGCAGAACACCAAGCCACTACTTACTGTCAGCTTCACGTCAGGAGACATCAGTTTAATGAACAATTATGATGACTTGTCTCCTACTGTCATCCGCTCAGGGTTGAAAGGTAAAAAGAGAAGCCATTTGTCCCTCTTCTATGCCCTGTTTTTCTTGTATTTTTGATGATGTGTGCATAGGTTACATTTTTGTGGCTCTCGCTCCTTAACCCAGGAGCCCTCGGCACTGTTATTGCTGTTTCTAGCAGTGACACCTGCTGGAGAAAGAGCAGCTTTTGGCTGGTGGAATTTTTGTGTTTGAAAAAATGTTTCACAGTATTTTTGAGATCGTGTTGTTATGGAGGTTTTGTAGAGCAATTGATCTGTTTTGCAGTATTCCAGCAGAATGCATTAATATGATTATGCTTTTGTGTGACTGTCTCCGCTATGTAACACTTCCTTCGCATGTTTAATGCACAAAGTCTTCCATGCTTTTGGTAACCTGGTATAAATTGCAGTGCTGCTTTGGTTCTCACACTTACTGAAAACTTGCTAGAATTATTAATAATCAAGAGGCAAGTTATTCTGAGAGAGGAAAAATTCCAGTGATTAATTACTATACACCTTGCTAAGTGATGTGCATGAATGTTTGTACAATCTGTATTCCATGTAAAATCTTTAACTCACATTGAAATTTTTACTGTTCTTACTTACTAAAAATGTCCTTTACTTTGCCAGCACTCTCAGTGCAATTTACTGTGCTTTGCCTGCAGAGACATTTTGATTCAATACAGCACATAGGCACATACTTAAATATAGGTTCCACTGAAGGTTTTTCATCTCCACAGGTAAATTAGTTTTAAATTAGATGAAAAGAGAATCAGGCTGTTGGAGCAGATCCTTAGCTGTTCTGAAATAGTGGGATGTTTTTGGTGAAAAGTTGCCCTAACACCAGTCCCAGAATTTTTGGGTGATCCATTATGTACAGTAGTCTTAGGAGGTAAAAAAGTCACCTTTGAGGTTTCTTTTCCACTCCTTTCTCCATCTATGCCAACACAAGAAATGCATGAGTGGCAAAACGCAGCATCGTGAGACAACCCTACAATCCAGAAAACTTCATCAGCCTAAAGGATACCAAAAGTGTGGAAAACTGGAGCAAACTTAAAGAAGCTTTTGTGATAATCACCAATGGGTCTGCTCAGCATTTCAACAATATTAGAGTAATTAGGGTAATGAGCAGTCCTGAGTTGTCATCTAGTCTAGCTTTCAACTGGAAACAGTAGGAGAAACAAGCCCCATCTTATTCTCTGTTTAGAGTTGCAGGGCTCTGTCTTGCTGAGGAGGTCTGTCCTGTTTCTCTTTCCCCATTGACTTTCACTGGTGCAAAAAAGACCACTTAAGTATGTCACCATCCTGTAGCAAAATATTAATGTGCTAGATAGGGTAGAAATATTTTTTTTAGTTATAAACTGGACTACATCATTTTCATCAGTAGACAAAAAACATGCAGCATCTTTCTGGATTGGGAATGTGTGTGAGACAGAGAGAGGTGATGGGGTATCACTGTCTGTTGTTTTAAGCACTGTACAGTGGAAAGTATTTTGTCTGGTTTTATATAGGTGTTCACACTTCCTGTATTTTCATATTTTTTTTCAATTGACTCTAAATTTTACTGGATTTTATCACAGGCAGGAATGTGCAAAACCACCGAGTATGGTCTTCAGTATTGTCTACAAGTTCTTGTTCATATGTTTGTGTTTAAGATCTCAGAGTATTGCTCTGTGGTCTCTGCAGCAGATATCCTTGCCTTTATAGGCTGCTGTAGGCCATTCAATGTATTTTTAAAACAGGCAACTGTGAAATGATTTCAAGAAATAACTATATTTTTTCCATTCTACTAGTTTTGCAGAGCCATCATTTTACTGGGAATATTTCTGTTAAATTGACAGAGGAAAAACTTTGATGATCTGATTACCCAAATAAAAGTTCTTTTCATCCAGCTTGAACAGTCCTGGTAGTTTTGTCAGTCCTAGTGGAGGTTCTGAGCTGTTCAGATGTATCCTCTGGTTTTTTTGTGCTCTTTAACTTGGTGATTCTCAATGCACTGCTAGCTGCAGAACTGCTGAGCTACATCTACTAATTGTACTAGTTAGCCGCAGAGCTGTTGCACATTTACAGTGCTGTGTGTTCAAGGTTTGCTGATATACATGCCTGTGGTGGCTGGAAAGTAGTTTTGAGGGGTGACTCAAAACCACTGATTCACTTGTAGACCATTACCCTAGATGAAATTTCAGTCTGATTTTTTTTTTTGTCTCTGTGCTGGTGCTGAGAACCTGTTTATCAGTTATTCTGTGTAAAGGTCCAATAGTCATTGAAGATTCTGTTGGCAGTGCAAGCGTATCAGTAGAGCCACACTGCCCTGGGGGGTTGCTGCAGCCCGCATCCACCCCTTTGCTGCCTTTGCAGCAGTCTAATTCTAGGACTTTGAGAGAGAGAGAAAACTGCTGGACAAAGTAATTACTCCTCTTCCTCTTGTCACGGGGATCAGCTGAAAGTTTTACCTGAAGACATGTATCCAAAGGAGACAGTTTTTTCATGATGGTAGTTCTGTAGTTATCCAGTTACCAAAAGTAGAGCTGATCAGCTTGCCTTGTTTATTTCTAACATGCCTATCTTCTTCCTCTCTGAGAAACATGAATTAAATCCCATTGTAGGTTACTTAGAGGGCTGAAAACTAAGAGAAAACAAGAGGCATACAATGCCTAGCTGTGGAAAAATTACCTTGAGGAACATGCAGCTTCCCTGTGATATGTACAGAAGCATAATTCCCATGAGAAATATCAGAAAGTTGAAATAATACAAAACCATTTAAAATTGCACATACAAGTCCCTGAAAATGACAAGTTGACAACTTGAAACAATTTTGAGATCCTTCCTGCCAACTCTCATTTCTCTCCTGCTTCTTCATTTGAAGACAGCTTGTCACCCACCAGTGTCTTCAAAAGGTTCTTGGCAGATTGAGCATCCCGGAGCACAAAAGTTTTGTCTTTACTTTCACTTTGTCTCAGCACAAAATAGCTGTATTTCACCTCTGGTTTAAGAGTAAAAATATATAAAGACTAGCTTGGTATTCCTTGAACATGCAAATCTGCCTTTGAAACAGGAGCAGAAATGCAAAGTACTGTTTTAGAGTTACTCTTGAAGTGTGACAAAGAACTAGAGGATATAAGGGTTTGAAATAAGTATCCCCAAATGAAGTTGTGGGCGTCCCTCATCATGAGGTGCCTGTAAGAGAAGTAACTGATATGTATATTCATGTCCGTGTATATGAGAGTCTGAGCGGTCCCTGTGTGATTCCAGCAAAACCCTGCTAAGCAGCCGAGTAGATTTTCACAAGTCAGAATCACAGAATCATTGGGTTGAAAGGGACCTCTGGGGATCATCCAGTCCAACCCCCCTGCCAAGGCAGAATCCTCAAGAACAGATTACACAGGGGCTTGTCTTGGTGGGTTTTGAATGTCTCCAGAGAAGAGCCTCTCTGCCACCCTCAGTGTAAAGAAATTCTTCCTCATGTTTAGGTCGAACTTCTGTGCTTTAGTTTATGGCCATTGCTCCTCATCCTATCACTGGGCACCACTGAAAAGAGTCTGGCACCATGTTCTTGGCACAAATCTTTGAGGTATTTATAGGCATTAATGAGATCCTCTCAGTCTGCTCTGGACCAAACAGGCCCAGCTCAGTCTCTCCTCATAAGAGAGATTCTCCAGAGCCCTCATCATCTTTGGATGACGGTGGCAAAAGAAAATATATGATTTGGAGACCATATGTATTTATGGACAAAAGTCCAAGTACTTATAGTTTCATGTTATACTGTTGTAACTCTAGTTTGAGTTACACTAAAAGTTACATTGACAGCCAGTGAGAACATGAGGCATTGCCAGATGTTCTGCTTTTTTGTGCTGTAGACCTTTCCAGACAAACACTCTTTGCTGCTCTCTTACTAAGATTATTTATCTGCATATTAACTTGATTCCCCTTATTTACCCCAAAGCTGTATGTAGGATCTTCCACATCAGTTTCAACATCTCTAGTAAATTCTTGTCCTTAGGTGTTTAGGAGCAACTAGTGATTACATTGTAGACTCACCATAGAGAGAAAAGAATGGTTTTTTGTTTTTTACACTTTTTTTTTCAATTTACAAAATAGAGTCATTCTCAAAAGTGCATCTGTGGCATATTTTATACTGTTTCAGCGAAAGGATTTAGGTTTCTAAGTACCTAAGTAACTTGTGAGAGCATGTTTTATTTGTTCAAGTCACTTTGCAGCATCTGGAAATGCTGTTCCTGTTGTTTGTAATCCGTGGTTATTGCAAACCATCTTTGTGATTTCAGATGTGGTGGTACAGTGGTGCACCCAAGGAGACCTGCTTGCAGTAGCAGGCATGGAGAAGCAGAACCAGCTGGTTGACCTCAGCAATGGTTCCCTGTTGAAAAGCGCACTTGTCAAGTTCTACAACGTGCGTGGGGAACATATCTACACTCTGGAGACACCTGTGCAGGTAGGAGGCATTTTTAAAGTCTGTTCTCCATGCTTTGCTGACGTGTTTTTCCCGTATTAGCTCTTTGGTGTAGACTGCAATGTGGAAAAGGTTGCAAAATGTCCCAAATCTGTTCTAAAACACAATGTAGATAAAAATGTGCTATAAATAATGATTGTTTGCATTAAGGTGGACATGCAAGACTGCACCTGATTCTAAGGTCCACTGTGCTAGGTATTGTGGAAATACAAAAGGAGAAAGTCTGTTTCCCAAACTTGCTGGGCCATGAATAGACAGAAAATTCCACTGTTATATGGATAAGTGACTGAGGAGAAAAAAAAGACTAAATAATTTGCCTAATGCTGTAGCAGAGCCAGGCGCTGGACAAAAATATTCCAAGTCCGGTATCATAACTACAAGATTGTTCCGTCTTTGTTTTTGTAATTTTCTAATGTACAATCATTTGGTGTGATGCAGTAACCTCAGTCATGTAACTTGCCAAGTAAATGCCAGCACATGGTTTGTGAGCTGCTCAGGAGCACAACGTGCTTCATAGGTCTTTGTTGATATTTCAGAGCCCAGCTGAATGTAATTCTGTGTCATTTTCTGCACTGATTTCTGCTGCTAGTAATGAAACTTTATAATAGCTTTGAAATCTAAAAGTGAAGGAAAATGCTGTAGATCTATTAATTATATTTAATGATGATACCATGTATTATCGGTTTTTTTTCCAGTACCCTGATCTGAGATGGATGCAGAAGGGTGACATAGTAAACCATCTGCTAAGTGTTTGTGTTTGCTTATATTTAGCATTAACCTGTGCTTATTAACCTTAGCACTCTAATTTAGATAGAATTCTTTAGTTGTGTAAAGTGTAAAATAATGATCTCTAAAGCCAACCTAAATATGTCCAGTGATATCTAATGCTGATTTAGGTACCTAAAGGACTTACCCATAAACACAGCTTTATTGTCTTAAACATAGCCCTTTCAGCAAAGTAGCACAGCCCTTTCCTCTCTGGATCAATTCTGAAGAAAACATATTTATATCAGTGTTGCTTTTTCCCAGCCCAGGTGAAAAGCAAACCTTGTTCTGTTGCTTCAGTACCAGAATTCAGTATGCACACGTTAGCGGTTGAACTCCCTGGTGCCAGGCTGTGAAATCACTCTGTGGTTTGAGCATCAGAACGCCCCAAGTCAGGTTGCCCCAAGGTACGCATCTTTGCAGGCTGTTCCCTCACTGCTTTGTTCCTGCTAATCTCAGATTCTCCTTCGTTTAAATACTTTCATCTCCTCTAGTTCTCCAAGAATAGCTTCAACTTCTTTCCATGTTTTCAGCTCTTCTTTCTCCTCTGCTTAACCAGCTGGGAGAAAGCACATACTGTGGCTGATGTGGGGGCTAATTATTCTGCCACTGTGTGAGTGCTTACAGGGTAACTGAGAGGTCAGACAGAACAGGTGAATCCCAAGTTTGTACTGCAGTATTTCTGGTAGTGGAAGTAGTAACATAAACCTCTCTGCTCTTTCTAACTGCTATTTTTGTTGGGAATGGCAATATTTTAATGTAATGGAGATTTCTTCCCCCATTGTCAACTGCAGACTAAAAGCCAACAAGTTCAGAAGTTGTAAGCCAGGTTGGAAGTGAAGGATGCAGACAGTCAGGGAGTGGCAACCACCACTTAATAACAGAAACAAGGAGTCTCATTTCCTTTGGAAATCAGGATAAAAATAACATTCAAACTGATATGTTTATTAAAAAATTGCATGCATAAACCTATCTAAAATTAGAGCCACACCTCTTCTCTTATTAGTCAGTGTTTAGTCTCTTTATTTGGTGCATCTAAATTCATATTTACTCAGCTGCAGGAGGAAGTGAGGGGTCTTTCAGAAGAACACCTCTGTCTGCTCATGTGGACTTTATTCTCCTATGTATTTGAATGCTGGTCTAGCAGTATTACCAGCTAAATGACAGGTATGCTAGAACATTGTTAAGTATTTAGTTTACTTATAAAACCAGATAAAAACTACTGAAAATTGCTGGTAATTTCTGTTATGCTGTGCCTCTGCTCCAAAGATGTATATGCAAAGATGGCAGAGTGAGTCAGTGGTCTCAGTAATTAGTCTCATGACAAATTCATCAGAGTAAATTAATTGGTCTTCTGTACCATGGCAGTCAGCCTTTTAGTGGCATTTTATAAGATTCATCACTGGTTACTGAACTAAAAAAAATTGAAGAAAATAAAAGAATTTCCTCATCTTGAACTCTTCTGCTAAGACTTTCTTATGAAGAAGCAAATGTGTGACTGGAAAAGCACATTTCTTATAAATGAATGTTGTTCTGAATACAAAAGCCAGAAGAAATAAAACACCCACGAACATAAAAAAGAATGGATTGCGGGTACAAGACTGATTTTCCACGTCATCCTGTGTCCCAATTCTTTGACATAGCAGATGTCTGAAAATTTTATCAGTAAAATATACTGAACTGTTTTTGTTTCTGCTGCTTGTCTGTCCTGTCTTCAGTAGAATATTCAGGAAACAGATTTTTTTTTTAATAAGAAAACTCAGTCTAAAACTGACAGGATTTATATGCAACTTGGCTGGAATGTTACTGAACATAAAGTCACTGAAAACACAGAATAGATTTGGGAACTTCAGGTAACTCATCTCAGTGATGACTGTTGTCATGGATCCCTTCAAGATGTTTTATGTGCTGCCTTCTCCTCCAGCTTTAGTGTGGTTTTGGCATCCTCTGTCTCATTTGATTAACTCTCTTAAGCTTTTACCTTCAGTGTAGGAATTTATAGTTCATAAACCTAGTTTGCTGACTATTAAACCCTACGTAGGGAAATCACACTTGTTTAGAAGAATTGAAATAAAAGCAGTAGCTTTGCTTGAAAAACAACATTCATAAACAGAGTGGTAGTGTTGGTATAGTGTAGCAATCACTCCTGTTCCTGGCTCTGGGGCTTCAGCCTGGCATCCTGCAAGGATGTGTTTGCAGAATAGAGTGGAAAGAGCTGAAAAAGCATCTGTAAGGGCTGGTCAAATATTGAACTGAATTTTATGCAAAGAGCATATTTTAAGGGCTGGTGATCAGCTGATGACTATTTGAAAACATACTATCAATTTCTGTAAAATTTACCTCTTACTATGCCCGTCCTTGTATACACCACAAACACCAACATGAGGTACCAAAAATATGCCTTGTTTTTTCATGGTCCTGCTTTTTCAACGTTTAAAATTGTGATTGCAACAGCAGGCTACCCTGCTGCTCATAATGTTTTTATTGGAAGAATGTTAATTTCTTACATTGTTTGGTAAGTCCTCACAACCTTTCCCTGGCATCAAGCAGGGATGAGAATAATCAACTCATTTAGGACTGTTTTATAGTCTTGTTTACCAAATGCTGCAACCAGTTCTTTCACTTTAGAAGTTCTCATCTAATGTACAGACAGGTCTTTATTATATCAACTAACTGTACCTGCTGTCACTTCTGATTGGAAACAGCTGCTTCATATCTTCCTATATCCTGAACTTTAAACAGGAGTCTCCTACAGGATCTCTTCAACATTATCTAACTGCCGACTTCAACAAACTTGTGATTTTTTTCTTTCTAATGGTTCAAAATTGTGGGTTATATTTTGGTCCCTTCTTCAGTTTTAATGATTTTTTAATATGTCCCACAGAGGACCAGGGAAACAAGAACACAAATTTAGAAGCTACAATGCAGATCTCCTCTATATGCTTTCATTTTACAGTAAATTTACATTAGCTTATGGTTTTATAGCACTATGTAACTGGTTTGAGGACAGATTAAATCTCGAGTGCAGCAAAAGATGAGAGTGAACTAAGCTTCACATGTGGTATAGACAAGAAGATTAAATGTAAAAAAACTGTGTTTATCAGTGTAGTATTTTTAAACCTAATTCAAAGTGGTGTACCAAAGACTTAAGTCTTCATGGAAGAAGTTTCCAGAAGTCTTTGAGAAGCCCATCCACTTGCTAGAGACCTGCTGCTGTCAGCATTTCACAGCATTTCACATGCTTCTCTGCTGGAAATGTTCCAGAATCGAAATGAATAGATTTAAGATTACTTGATCCTGCAGAAACCTGGTAGTTCTGTAAAGGCTGGAGAAGGAAGGTGCAATTTTAGGTTTAATTCAGATCCAAAGATTCTGAAAGAAGAGGCTGCTTTTTATGTTATTCAGCTGAGCAGACCTTGCTTACTTTTCTTCATTTATTTCACACAGAGCGTTCAGGTTTGTTGCGTCTGAAATAATATTGCGTTTCATTTATATTGTCTGAAATCAATTTTATTTAGTTGTTATGGGATGACAACAAAGCTTCAACAAGAGTTTATTTTCTTACAGGGAAAAAAGCAGCAGTTTAGAACTGACTGATAAAACATGCTTTAGGATATCAATGAGGACTTTGGTGTTCTTTATATAGGCCATAGGATCATCTCTGCTGCAGAAATGGATTTTGATAAGCACTGGAAAAAGGAGACACTTTTCTAAGCAACTCTTTCTGTTAAAATGGAATCTTGTTGTATTGACTTCTTAAAAAAATACTGTAGAAACAGAGAGGATGTAAGGAACAGCTGCAAATCAGATAAAGTTTATTACATCAAAAATCCTATCAAGCCACAGAAGTGGCAGATTTCTCATCATTTTTCACCATCAGTTCTTAGCAGTTAATACTTTTCCCACTGTAAATATGAGGAGCAGAAGAATGAAGGGGTGTTAGGTTGCTTTTCCACAGCCATCCATGGACGCTGTGCCAGTACAGAGGTGTGGACACCGAACTCACAAGAGCCAGGTGGGCACTGCAGCCAGCACGCCTTTCAGCTTGTCTCCGAGAGGGAAGAGTGTCTCCAGTCTGCAGTGAGAGCAAGAAGGCAACGTACTTACACATGCCATTCACTGGGTACTATTTTGCAGTTGTGTTCCTCCTGAGAAAAGTCCTGCTAGTTCCTGGGCTTTCTGCCCTGGAATACTATTTCTATTTCATTACCAGTGGGAGTCCCAGTGCCAACAAACAAGGGATTAGTTCAAGCAGCAGGCAGGCCCCATGGCTCAGGATTTCTGAGCTCAAGGCAGCAGGTAGCAAGAATCAACTAGAAGAGTGTTTTCATTGACTGAACTGCATAGTGAAGTGATAGAATGTATATAAATTATGTTCTCTTCTGTAAGAGAGACATTAGAGTGACTTATAAGAAGCAAGCACAGAACTTTGAGCAGGAATATCCATTCCTGCATGCTTTTCTAAGGGGAATTGGCATCCCAGCTGGGGGTACAGATTTGAGTAGCTATTGCTCACTTTCAAGCCCACTTGGAAAGAAATGGCAAAAGAGCTCCTTGCTGGCCACTTGTTGAGATGTGTTTTCAGTCAGTATTTCTCCTGATAAAGCATCTTCTTTTTTTTTCTTCTTTTAGCCCACGGTTTCTAATATATAATTGTCATAGAGCTACATGTTTGTATTTAAACTCTGGAATTGATTCAGATATTTATAGTTTATGTTGAGATTTTTCAAAATCTGATGGTATTTTTATATGCAAAGTGAGATTAGAAATTCTCGTGTTGTATTTGTAGCTGCATTTCTTTGTTCCTAGCAGAAAAAAACCCTCAACTGTGCAAACATGGAATATGAAATTCCCTGTCCTAGAGTCTGCTTGTTCATTTTGTAGCAGGTGCAGTTGGGTACAACAACTTTCATCCTTCCTTGTTTTGCTAAAACAGTGCAAATAAGTGGATGCTCTTTGAGGAGCAATACTTTTGTGTTGGATGTTGGAGGTCAATTGTTTTTTCTCAGTAGAGTTTGAAAAGAAAGCTGTAGCCAGCTCATAACTGACTTGCTGCAGTAATTGATTCATATTCCTTTTTCAGCAAGGGAAAGACTAGGAAGCATGGTTATTGAAAAATATTATTGGAGCAGTACTTTAAAGGTCAGGTCAGATCTGGCATTTGGGTGATCTTTTATTTCTCCAAGCCTGTAATGACAGGCTAATTTTCCCTGAAGCTCATCTGAAGTCTTAGCCCTTCACTGTAAATTAAGTGTGGCTGAATACTGGGCTGGAGGAGTACCGAGGGTCTGACTGTTTCAGAGGAAGGAAGGCAAGGCATGTCTGGTGGTGTGATGCAGGTGCACTTTGTTGAGGGTGAAAATATTAAAACATACAAGGTGTGTGGGGAGACTAATTGTACAACTGGAAGAGTAGAAATGTCATGATTTACAAACAGTACAGCATTTGTAGGTATTGTGTGTATGTTTGTTTAAACATGCACCCACTCACATATTGTTTGCATATACATTCATAAACAGAATATAAGAGCATCATACATTGAGAAGTTTAGAAGGTGACTGAACTAAACCATGGTTGTCTGTTGGAAAACTGTGGTGACATTTTTGACTTCTGACTTTCTGCTCTTCAGAGCTCCACCGTGTTATGTTGCCAGAGGTCCCACCCCATGTTTCAAAGCTTCTGAAAAACCTTTCCCTTGAGACTGTGTTTAAGATTGCAAAGGTTCTTACACTGATACTGTCTGCACCTCTGATGTTTTCTGCATGCAGCAGTAACCTGAGGAAAGAGGTGGTTTTATTTGACTCTGTTTGGATGAAGAATGTCCTACCTGGGTGTGATAGATTGGGTTATAATAGCTGCAATAAGAGATATCATGTCTGGGTGCTGTACTGGATTATGATAGCTGGGATATTAGACTTCTCTTCTGCCATTAAAGTCTATCCAATAAATAAACATTTGTGTGCCAAGTCACATACTTGTTTGTTCCCTCTCTCTGTTTATAGGTAAGCTGGAGTTGATGGAAGGTGAACATCACAGTAATGATCAGGTAGACAGTGCTGCCCATGCTGGGATTCAGCCCTTGGGGAAAATCAGAGTCACTTCTACTGTGCTGTTCTCAGGCTGTCATATAGTACATGTGGCAAGTACCTACCTTGTGCCAGTGCCTTTTCAATTGCATTTATTTTGTAAGCAGCTTGAACTGTCTCATTGCTGCCAGACAGTGCAAGGGCCAAGCCACACTCACAAATCATGAAAACACCAATCAGTAGGGGATACTTCATGTGACCTCTCCTCAAATTTAAGGCTGTATCCCACAGATTATGGTTATGAGAAGCCATGTAGAATTACTAATGGTACACAAAGGATTTCTCAACTCTTTTGAACTTCTCAGCTACAAAATGCATTTAGCAATAACTGTGAAGATCACAAGGTTCACATGTTGCTGCTTTCTATTTGCATATCAGTCAGCCTGAAGATTTGTGCCTTCGTGGAGATGTGTGTGTGTGGTATTACCTAGGTGTTATTAAAATGAAGCTCCTTCATTCCTCCTACATTAAAAGCAGTATTTTCCTTGAAATTTAAATCTAGGATAAGGTGACATAGTAGGGAAGATCTCTTCTGTGAAAAAGTTTTTCATCCAGTGCTTTATCTTGATGATAAACATAGATATAGTGCTATGCCAGCTGCATTTTGCTTCATATCAGTCACATAAAAACATCTTTTCCCAGTTTCTCCCCTTTAAGCATCTTGAATTTGTAAATGGAAGGGAGGCTTTTTCCCCAGACCAGATGAGTAACTTCTGGGCTGATCTAACCCTGCTATCTGGGTACCATACTGCTAATAGAGGAGTGAATAAAAGCTGTTATTGGTGATGTCTTGACTCTGCTTGTTTGATGCATCTTGTGAAAAGCTATTCAAAAGATAGCCTGACCTTTCAATAAATACAGTTAATAATTCAGATGAAAAATGTTTGCTTAAACTTTTGAGTGTCACAGATTGTGAAAACAAGGAAGACCTTCACAGAAAGGAGTACATCTTCTGTAGTTCACTGATCACAGCCTGCTGTATAGTATTCTTCATGGAGTTAGAGTTTCATCTTTACTCTGTGCTGTGTTTGTTTGCTCAGAGGTAGCAGATGGGATTGAAATACCACAGGGTGTGTGTATATAAGCAAATACAGGTGCTTTGTAACACACGCAAGAGATGACAGGTGGATGCAAGTAACACTTAAGAAGGGCAAAAGTAATGATGATAGGGCTAGAAGAGGTCACAACAGACTGGTACTTTACATGAAAAGATGAGATTTAGAAGGAAAATTTAGGGAGCTCCTTGCAAGCAGGAAATAAATGTCCTAAGCAGCAATGTTTGAGTTGTTTATCATTATTCTGTTCCACATCGTGACATTTAGTACCAGTTGGCCCTTACTCTTTCTATTTTTACTGTCATGATTTAGACCTTTCTGCATGTAGACAAGTAGAAGACAAAAGGCCATTCTCTGTTGTGTTCCTGGTGCTCTTTCACAGTTCAGTTCCTCTGGGAATAGTTCAAAAGAGACACTGTGCAGCAGAAGACTTGGCACAAGACAAGAAAGCTGATTGGGTTTTCTCCACTTGTTTTTTAAGTGTCTCTAGGCGTGTAATGTAACTTTTCAGTTGTAAAATATGAGCTGTTACCAGTGGATGAGGACTGATTAGATGACTGAATAAATAATTTAGATTGGGCATCAAAAGATCCTGCTTCTCGACACCTTATGTCTTTAAAGTCACTTATCCTATCTAGGTACTGAATGTGGTAGCTGATTCCTTGTGTGAAGAGGTTTAAGCATTCTGAGTAAAAAGCACTGAATAAACATCAACTGCTGGTTTTGATGATTTCAGATGTTCACATTCTTTTCCTTCTGTGGGCAGTTTTAAGTTTCTGGAAGACTTAAGGTAATGTGGTCGGTGCTGAATTCATGTGATCACTTGCTGCACAGCCGTCTTGGCAAAAGATCTTTTGCACAAAATCTTTTGAAGTTGTGTCCTTTTGCTCTTCGTGCAGCGTCCCATCATCTCGATCTGTTGGGGTCACAGGGATTCCCGCCTGCTGATGGCTTCCGGGCCCGCACTCTACGTTGTCAGAGTGGAGCACAGGGTCTCCAGCCTGCAGCTGCTGTGCCAGCAGGCCATCGCCAGCTGTCTGCGGGATGACAAGGACATCAGCAAGCTGACCCTGCCCCCTCGGCTCTGCTCGTACCTCACCACTGCCTTCATACCAACAATCAAGGTAAAAAGAAAGAAATGTGTGTATTGTGAACAGGAAAGTGTTACTAG
This sequence comes from Picathartes gymnocephalus, assembly GCA_013390045.1. Classification (NCBI taxonomy): domain Eukaryota; kingdom Metazoa; phylum Chordata; class Aves; order Passeriformes; family Picathartidae; genus Picathartes; species Picathartes gymnocephalus. Next base: position 14,146 of record WEKY01051405.1, read on the forward strand.
ATTTCCCCCCCACCATGGTGCTCCTAAGTGGCAATGGCTAAATGATAAGATTTTATCATTTGAAAAGCTTTCCTGTCCTCCTCAAGACCCCACTGATGCATATGGTGCCTATTAAAAATCTGAAAAGAAGGCTCACACATGCTGATCTGCATTATTCCATGAAGATGGCCTTTCCAAGTACGTTACAAGGGTAAAATATGCTGGTGACTCACAAAGACTTCTGAAGAAGCTCACGCTGGTGACAATGCTGTATCGTGGTTACAGGAGGGATTCACAGGGGTAAAACCGTTGCCTCCTTACATGTTGCATGACTGCTTATAATGACAGGAAGGTTAGGCTTAGGCCCAGACATTTCTACTAACAGTGAGTTCTGCTGATCTTACTGCTCTGACAGTGCTGTGGAAAAATGAACCAGGTATCACATGTTTTCCTGTACTGTAAGCAGAATCATTTGCACAACCTGTTCGTTTCATGGTTTTGCCCTCATTATCATCTTGGGATTTCCAAGCTGTTTATCACAGCCTATAAACCGGAGCATTAGCTGGTAAATTAAAACACACATTTTTGTGATTTTTTGTGTATGTGTTACTGAAGAGGTAACACCTCTTGAGCCAGAGGTCCTTTTTAAAACAGTGTAGAGCTAGAACAACTAATTCGAAATCAGTGGAGCTGGCCCAGCTTAAATGAGAACAAATTATGCCTACAAAATAATAATTCAGCGTGGTTCCATTTGGGTACTGCTACACAGTGCATGTAAACAACTGTAAATCATTTCATTTGTCGGAGAACAATAAATGCCTTGCTATAACCATAACTCCTGCCAGGTTAAGGAAGACTATTTTTTTCCCTACCTTTTTTTCCTTATATTTTCATTTCGAAAGAAAATGTTGACTTATACACGTTAATAGTATTTGTGTCATACAGGCTATATTGTCCTAGACAAAAGCAGTCCTACTGCTTTAGGAGTGAGTTTGTGATGGATTAATACAGTGTGCTGGCAAGGAGGGCAAAGTAACCCAGCTTGAGCTTTGTGCTTGTGTTTCTCTACTTGGCACACAAATAGGCCCTCAGCTAGGATGGATCATGTGCTTGGAAGTGATACAAGAAGTTCAAGCTTCTCTCAGAGTTCACAGCATTGTAGCATAGTGGCCTAGCATATACCAATACTAACCAGGAATGGGATCTGAGTGTCCAGGTTCACTTGGAGGGCCTGCAGAGACAAGATACTCTCATACTTGACGTGACCACATTACCTAAGTTCAAAAAGAAGTTTCTGATAAGAGCTGGAACTTGAAGACAGGTTTGTTGTCTAATTCGGTGCTCTGACCACAGGTTCAACCTTCCTTTTTGATGTAACTGGTTTTAGTTTTTGTTTCCTGTGTACAACTGCTTTTGACCTAACTAACTAACCCACAGCCACTCTATCTTGCATGTGGGTTCTGCATAAATCATGAAGTAACCTATACTAATCTTCCCATGCCAAATTACAGTTGGGTTCAAGTTCAGTTAGTTGTGTTGGGATTGAGTCACCACAGGAAAACCCCAACCAATAACCTATAAGAAACTTTTTCTTTCCTTCCTCTGTTTAATTAAGCCTCCAATCCCAGACCCAAACAATATGAGAGATTTTGTCAGCTACCCAACAGCTGGTAATGAACGGCTTCACTGCACGATGAAGCGGACGGAAGATGACCCAGAGGTCGGTGGTCCCTGTTACACTTTGTACTTGGAATACCTTGGGGGACTGGTGCCCATCCTGAAAGGACGTCGTATCAGCAAGTTGCGGCCAGAGTTTGTCATCATGGATCCTAAAACAGACGGAAAAGCAGGTAGAATTCAATTGTTGCTCTGTATAAAAATGATTTAGCAATACTTTGGATATTAAATCTTCAAGAGTTTTAAAAAATATATATGTGCAACATCGATGGTGGCATCTGATATTTTTTTCTGATGCGAAAAAAATCTTTAGTGTGACCTAGAAGCTTCTGAAATTATACCCTGCTGCCTTCTGTTTTACAGAAGAGAACTTCTTGTATTCTGAGTAATTGAAAATAGATGGCTAATTAGCAGAAAATATTCTTTAGTCTCAATTTTGAAATCACTTGAATGCTATTCATCCCTCTGAATCATGTTCGCTTGAGTTCAAACCATTGGAAATTTCGAGTTTGAAGGCAGAGTGAAGAATATTTAATTTTTCTCCGCAAAGTTTTATTTCAACTGCTGCCTGTGGATTGGGTTTATGCTTCTGATGACTGAGACTTATAATTTATACCAGTTTTCTGAAGCAGCACTTAAATTTTCTGGGGCCTGTCTTGATAGATGAAATCTATGGAAACAGCTTGATTTCCACTGTGATTGACAGCTGCAACTGCTCTGACTCCAGTGACATCGAACTCAGTGATGACTGGGCAGCAAAGAAATCTCCAAAAATCAGTCGAGCTAGCAAATCACCTAAACTCCCCAGGTAATATCTTCTTGGATATTTGTTCTTCTTTTTCCCCAAGTGGCCTGCCTTCCAACCTTCTTCCCCTTCCTCCCCTTCCCTCTCTTTATACCTTGTAAAATTAAAAGTAAACTCCTCTGGGCACATAGGAATCCTCTGTAAGATTGGGGTCCTCTACAGGGTGCAGTTCTGGGGTGATCTCAGAGACTGGCATGGAGTTGGACTTTGGGGAAGATTTCTCGGACAGAGTGTAATGGGAAACAATAGAATACAACTTCTCCCCAGGCAGTCTCAAAGAAAGATTTTATAAACTCTCCCACCTTTTTTTTTTTTTCTCTTTTTGCCACGATGGAATATATTTTGTCCTTCAAACAGACTGTTTTTTACTTCTGTTTGTTACATTTCTGCCAGTGAGCTCTTTAGGTGCTTGAGCTGGTATTCTTGACCCCCCCGTTGTATAGTGGGAGGTAGAAATAAGTTTTGGCTTAGGGTAGGAGCACTGACAACATTTGTAGAGCCTTGTGCTGTACTAATGTGAAAATCTGTCAGCTGAGGTGTCATGTTCTCATTTCTTGAGACTTTGCTCAAAGTCTGCATAGCTGAAATCATTCATCCCTACACCTTCTAGGGATTAGCGGAAGATACATTGTATCTGCCAGAACTGCTGTAAACTTTTTTAGATTAGTTGGAAAGCATCCTGCATGAGTTACTGCAAGTGTGGAAGGTCTTCTGAATGTTCAAATTTGACCCGTAATTCTCCATCCTGTAGGCTCTACAGTCTTTATTAGTCACTTCGAGGACATCCTACCAGTTGTCTTCTTCTGACATCTTTCCATTCAAGGACATGAGTTTTGTTCATTTCAGCTTGCCCATTCTTGATTTTATGTATTGCTTTACCTGCAGAATCAATATAGAAGCTCGCAAATCTCCAAAGATGTCACGAGCTGCACAAGAGATCTCAAGATCGCCAAGGTTACCAATAAGGAAACCTTCTATTGGTTCACCAAGCTTGACACGAAGAGAGTTTCCTTTAGATGATATTACTCAGGTATTGTGCACATTGTTACCATACCTGATTCAAATGCATTTCTTTCAAGAGACAGCAGGTTGTGGTAGGGATCCAGTGATCAGCAATAAAAGTTTTTATTAAATAACAGTAAGTAAATGGAACAACTAGAGAATTGCATCTTTCAGTTCAGTACTAATGTTCAAAAGTGCCAATGGAGTATCAGGTGTTGTGTACTAAGTACCAGGACCACTTACTTCTGTCAGTGTGAATCCATGTGAGCGGTTGTATTGTAGGTGATGTTGTTGGCTGTTTGAAAGTGTATGTGAAAACACGTCATCAGTTTCTCAGACCTGTCTTAACATCATGATAATTCTCTGCTCTGCTAGGGATTGCAGAGATAAGGAAATGTTTGTTTCAGAGGACCACATGTTCTGTTTCATAATTAACATGAAACAGTCTTAATTGGAAGGAAGGAAAGGAATTACCACTTTGCACTTTGTGGTGTTCATGTCCTCTGGGTAAATGAAACTTAGCAGGCTGTAGAACTGTCTAGGTTGTGTATGTCATTAATAACAGCCTGTGTTCCTTTAATTTTCTGTTGTTTGGTTTGGTTTTTTCTGCTCTCTTGTTTCACTTTCTCATTTTTATGAAAAATTCTACAACAGTTACATGGAGATAGGACCAAAAGCCCTTTGAATAGAGGTGAAGACCTGAGGCTTAGATCCTGCTCCTGATACTGGCAGCATAACTCCTGGCCTTTGGGAAAAATCTGTTGGTCTTTCAGACCCGTAATATGTGTACCATGGCAGCAGTGGTTTGGGTAGTTGCTTTAGGAGCTCCAGGGAAATATATGTTTGTTGTTATGAGTAATTAATTTCTGTCTTGTTTATTGTTCTATAAAGTGATTCATGAGCGTAGAACCAATGGGCAGGGTGTATCACTCTCTGAAATACAGAATGGCTGTGGTCCTGCTGGGCAGGAGCAGCAAGTGCCTGAAAACAGACCTGTTCTCACTAAGCAGGCATTTTCCACTAGGTGTTGTTCAGATCTTCAATAGCTTGGTCACCCTGTGGCTGTTGCATACATAATTTCTGATGGTGTTTTGATATTAGAATGAGTCTTCTTAATGACTGGGTAAACCTGTTGCTACCTAGGCACTGTAGGCTGTTTCAATAAAATAAAAACAAGAGAAGCTGAAATGGCATTATCGCTTGCAATAGCTTGACTGCAGTTTTTTATTAGAGCCTGAACAGATTTTATCAGGTAAAAATTATCTTGTTTTTGTTTTGCAGCACAACTACCTTGCTCAGGTCACATCTAATATCTGGGGAACCAAATTTAAAATTGTGGGTTTGGCTGCTTTCCTACCAACTAACCTTGGTGCAGGTAAAAGTAAACTGTTGATTTTTTTGCATGTCAAATTCTTTCTAACAAACAAAAAACTTATGCCATGAGATTTTTTGTAAGTGATCAAAAGTCTTCTTTAACTTATTTTCTGTAGACAGTGGGAATTAGGTTTTATTAAATTCACTGTAGCTAAAGGAGATTAAAATCTATAAATACAATAACGAGATGATCAATAAAATGCTAAAAGTCTCACTTGTAATAAAAGGTAAATTAACATTTGAGCCCAGACCTCTATTTTTACAGTTTATTTGAACAAAGCCCACACAAATTTAAAAAAATTTTGCAAGAGGACTATAAAAATAATAGGTTTTAAGTTACTGCAACAGAAATATTTTTAAAAGTCAGATTTTTATGGTTATTTAGCTACAAATTATACAAAAAAAGGTATTACAGTGTCATGCTCAAGATTCTTCAAGTCATTGCAGAGCCTCATCACATGGTTTTCCTGCTGGAGCATCAGTAATTTGGTGGCCTTCATTAAAAACAGCAGCTGTCTATCAAGCTTTTTCTGGGTAGGCCAGTTCTACCCAGAGAGCCCTGTTGGAAGGAAGAAGGCAGAAGGCAGGGTAAAGAACACGGTACCACCTAGCAGAACTGAGCTCTGAACTGAAATATTAATACAAGTCTAGCAGTTTAATGAGCTCTTTAGAAAACTTACTTTGTACCCTGTTGCATTATACAGTTGGGTCAGGAGTGCATAAAGATGCCCTGGATGCAGAATTAGATGGATATCTTTTGTGGCTATATGGACTGCTATCAGCAGTTGAATGACCACAGGTCATTCTAATTCTCTCTCTGCTGGTGGCAGATAGGGAAGGATGTAGAGTAAATGTGTAGTGGTAATTCATTCAAATGTTCTCTGAGTCTCCAGTGGTTTGGGTCCCAGGGACTTCCTGAGCCCAGAGGGATTTCTTCGTATGTAGTAATTGTCAGCAGATTTCCTTCCTGAGAGCTTCCCAGTTTTCCCCTTTAAGTCGGTAGCATCCTGTGGTTAAAAGTTTCAGAAGTAGAATGGAAAAAAGTATTTTCCTTCTATAAAAATAATGTGAATACAAGATGACATAATTAATTATTTAATTACAGAGATGCTGCTTCCGTTTAAAGAGAAATGGCTGAAAGCAACAATCTTTTATCCTGTTTATGCCAAGTGTTACATAGTGATTTGACAAATAATTGCTCACCCATGCATATGTATACAGTAAATAAAAATATTCATAGCCCTTCTGTCTGCTTGGAATTGCTTCTTCCTTAGCTTTACATGCTATTTGTGTAACAGACTTTTTTGTTTCTTGTTATATTCTTTCTCTAGTAATATATAAAACCAGTTTGCTGCATCTGCAGCCCAGGCAAATGACAATATATCTCCCAGAAGTGCGGAAGATTTCAATGGACTACATTAACATGCCTGTCTTTAATCCAAATGTTTTCAGTGAAGATGAAGATGATTTACCAGGTAAGGAGGAGCTGGAGGGCTGCCATGTTATGGGTTAAGCTAGTTGGAGGTCAGGTCGGTTGTGTCGTGGTCCCCTCTGGTAAACACACAAAGCAAAACCTTTAGTCTGATGTGGTCCTGTAGAACTGAGTTAGAATAAGGGTAATATGTATTATGGGCATTGTTTTCTATAATGTGTGGAAAATATAATCCATAAAGAGCTCCTAAGTTTCAAGTTCATTGGGAATTAGTCGTCTGCTAATTCATCCTAGTTTGCTAGGAATTCTCCACAGGCTGAAGCCTTGCATTCTGCATCTTGATAGGACAGAATGTGTTGGAAGCCCCAACAGGTTGTTCTTGAGACCTGATGGCATCAAAGCACAGCCAGCTCATAGGAGCTTGGGGTGGAGGGCAGGTCCCCATAAAACTCAGCCACCCTTTGAGAAGTGATAAATGCTCATTTGTATTTTCGTCAATACTAAGAGGCTAAAATAGTAAAGTAGTTGATAAACAAGGTGGGGTCAGGAAGAATTTTTCACTTCACTGAGATGTAAGGTAGCAGAAGATTTAAGCAGTGCAGGGAAGGTTTGGGTGCAGGTGATGTGGTGTGGGAGGTAAAAGGACTGGAAGTACTCAAGACCTCCTCCAATCAAAACAAAATCATCATGCCAATAAAATTAACAAATAATAGAAAATAAGATAAATTAATATATTTTCAGAATTTTCATATTACTGAGGGATTCCTCTTGCCAGGTCACAGGATTTTAGAACTATGGAAGTGGCTGTCATGCCAGTACGCTTTAAAGAGGGAGGAGTGTGAGCAATACAAAGCAATTAAAGATTTGTGCTAAAGTCCACTGAAACAAATGGAAGTTCTCTCATTATTTCAGACCAGGGTTTCAACTGCTGACAGCACCAAAGCTTTTGTCTGACCCAAGCATCAGAGTAGTCCTCTGGACTTCTAAAGAAATACTTGTATGTTTAAAATTAAGCCCATTTTTTGCATCATCTGGGGAACTTGACTTGCTTAATTTCTGTCTACATGATAGTCACCTCTAGTATCTGAAGAAAATAATAGAGACATTGGTAATTGCATATATATTATTAATAGGAAGCACCCAACATTTGCTATTATGAAACATTGTCCAAGCTGTCAGAAAGTAATATAAAAACTAAATAGAAAAGAAAAAAGTTAGTATAAAGTTTTCACATCTCTTCCTGAAAATTGGGTTGAATCTGCAATAAGAGATGAAATGGTGCTCATAATTGCAGGTACACCACATACAGAGAGAGAAAATTGTTAAAGACTGTTGTAACAGCTCTTTGAGGAGGTTGGTAAAAGAATCATACCACCCAGTCTTCCATAACAGCCTTCCTCTTGTCCACTTTTTCCTTTGTAGTTTCTTCTGAAAATTTATTTCTGACTTAGTAAATGGTGGCTACTTAAAACTTCAAAAATGTTTTTGGGGATATCCTTTCTAAAGCTGGCATATAAAGGAAGAAAGTACCATATACTAAAGGAAAAAATGTTGCAGGGTAAATAATGATTACATAATAGATTAAAAAAAACATAGTAGAAAGCTGCTCTTGGGCAGTGGAATGTTCATAGTGAGGTACACTTGGGACAGGCGTTTAATTTTAATGTAGTCAGTAAAGATTTGGCGAGACAAATGCACAGTGAATGGATTTAACTTACGAAGTATGCAAACTAACAATTAAAAACTATTGGAGAAATGAAGAAACATTGGATTTAAATGCTTAGGAGTATGAAGCAACACCACAACAAACGATATTTTGTTGGATAAGGCAAAATGACAGCAACATTTGGGATTGTTCAAGCCAAGCTAGCAATTAAACCTCAGGCATGGGCAGCTGAATTGCTAAGCTTGCAGGCATCAGGGTGAAAGCATGGCCTGCCAGGCAAGCACAGAACCACACTGCCTTAGGGTCAGTTAAGTTTGGCTGTTGGTCTTCCTCCAAAGGAATGAACAGAACTACCATAAGTATTTGCCAGCATAGCCACAGTCCTACCTGTACACCTCCCACATTCATGACTGATGCTGATAAAAGCCTGATGTTACTGAAAATGCAATTATAGGGCATAGGTAGATGACTAGAATTTTAATTAGAAATTAATTAGGAACTGGGCAGCATTTGGAGGAGTCCTGACTAATGGATCTCTTATGTGATCTGGTCTTGCAAATCAGAGGTCTCTACAGAATTTGGCACACTTAAATATGGATATAAAACTGGATAAAAACTAGATATGACACTAGATCCTTAGTCTCATCTCTTTTCCTTCCACAAACCTGCTGATACAACTCACTTATCATTTTCTGTGGGCTTTTTTACAGGAAGTTCAATAAAAAATAAAGAACTTGAATTATTCTTGAAAGTTCTAATGTAGTATTTACTGTTTTCCCTCTTAATTCTGTTTTGTTCCTTCTTGACTTCTGCATCTCTGCTTGGATCCAGTGTTCTCATTTTCCTGCTCCAGCTTTTCATTGGTAGTTCCTGTTGAAACTGTCGCAATCAGTGACAACCACTTTTTGCAAAAGGAACTGCAAACAATTGAGCACTCTTCACACTTCTGCTCAAAATCATGAGAATCGCTTCTTGCCACATTGTCCCTTTTTCAATGCCACCACATGTGGGATTTTTTTTCTAATGTACATATGCTTCTTTACACATTTCTGGTTGCAGCCTGTCCAAACATTGATGGTGCCATCACCCTGACTACAGTACCCACTTCTTGAATCTTTTTGGCTTCACATCTATTTTCTCACAACAAATGTTCTGAAAACTTTTATAGGTTTTGTCTGCATTTCATTCTATCTCATTCCTCTCTCTCTGTTTCAGCTTCCTTCCTTTTGCATTGCTGGTTGGTTTGTCACCCACTATACTCAGCTTTTCCCAACTATTTTCTGTGTTCTCTAGTTCTCCCAAGCTCAGTGAGTCTAGAAATCTTATACCAGATACTATACAGTGCCTTCAGTGCAGTCTTCAACTTCCTTTTTCTTAGCCTCCACTTCTTTTGTTTGTTTGCTTGTTTGTCTTGTTAAATTGTTTGTTGATGTATTTACTATCAAAAGTCCCCCTCTGAAAACTAGTGAGTCCTGATTTAGCAAAACTTTTATTGATTTGAGCAGAAGCAGTTAAAAGCTGATGATGAGTGCTAAATGATATCATGACAGTCCATGGGGATCGTAGTGCAGGCTGAAAGCACGCTCAGAACTTGACCTCTGAAGTGTCACTCCCAAGAAGTGGCTTTAAAGACGATCACCAGCTGCTACAAGTAGCTCTTGTGCGATGGGAGTCACAGGAGAGGGGCTGGCTTACGTATTCCCACCGAGGGCTGATCCAGCGGTTTTGGGAACAGGTAGCAGCCCCTCCGGAGGCAGCAGAGTCTGTAAAGGCAGCAAATAGTTTAAAAGGCCCCAGCCCCGGCCTGGCAGGGGAAGGATGGCTGGGTCGGGGAGCGGAGGCCGGGGCGGCGGTGACGCTCTGTGTTTGTGTTTGTTGTCCCTTGCAGTGCCCGGCGCCCCCGGCGCGCCCGCCAGCAGCCCGCCCTGCACCGTCAACATCCCCATCGCGCCCATCCACAGCTCGGCGCAGGCCATGTCGCCCACGCAGAGCATCGGCCTGGTCCAGTCGCTGCTCGCCAACCAGAACGTGCAGTTGGACGTGCTGGCAAACCCGCCGGCCGAGGCGGGG
>WEKY01051405.1:24443-59806 GCA_013390045.1 Picathartes gymnocephalus
CACCGCCCTGCCGCCCCCGCCCGGCCCCCCGCAGCCGCCCCTCGATCTGTGCCTCAAGAAGGGGGAGTTCTCCCTCTACCCGGCGGGGCACTACCAGACGCCCCTGGGGTACGAGCGAATAACGACGTTCGACAGCAGCGGCAATGTGGAGGAGGTGTGCCGGCCTCGCACCAGGATGCTCTGTGCCCAGAACACCTACACCCTGCCGGGCCCCGGCAGCTCCGCCACCTTGCGCATCACAGCTGCGGAGAAGAAGATGCAGCAGCCCTGTGCCAGCGCCACCTTGAACAGGCTCACGGTACCCCGTTACTCCATCCCAACCGGGGACCCGCCGCCCTACCCTGACATTGCCAGCCAGCTGTCCCAGGGCAGAAGCATGGCGCAGAGGCTGGACAGCAGTATCATTCATGCTACTCTGCGGAGGAACAGCAGAGAAGCAGCCTTGAAAATGGCTCAGTTGATGGATGGTCAGAGAGCCACCTTGCAACTTCCCCCTAAGGCCAAGAGCAACATTGTGTCGGCACAGTACCAGCAGAGAGTACCCACGGCCTTGTACACCTGCAGCCAATGCAGCAGTGGTGGCACTGGCAGCAGCAGCAGTGGCGGTGCTGGTGGCGCAGGCAACATCACGAGCGCCAATGCTGGTAGCAGCACTTCCAGTATTGGTGGCATGAGACCAGATCTGAGTACAGGGAGTGGCTCCCAACACAGCTCTGTCATTGCTCACTCTGTCAGTACTTCACCTCTGGCCTCCCAGTCCTCCTACAGCTTGCTGAGCCCGCCTGACAATTCCCGTGACCGAGCGGATTATATCAACTCCGCCTTCACGGAGGATGAGGCCCTTTCTCAGCACTGCCCGGTGGAGAAATCAGTACGGCACGTACCTGTGTCCTTGACAGAGGCTACCCTTAGTGTAAAACGGCCACCGCCATACCAGTGGGATCCTATGGTGAGTGAAGAGATATGGGTTCCTCAGGAAAGGACATCTCAGGGGTCAGTGCCCAACCCTCTAAAACCTCCTCCGCTCATCATTGGTCAAGCTCAACATCTGGATATGTCTCGAGTGCCATTTGTTTCCCCCAAATCTCCAACCAGTCCCACTGCCACTTTTCAGACAAGTTATGGGGTTGGAGTACCTTACCCAGGAAGCTACAGTGCCCCACCCCTTCAGGGAATGCAGGGCCCCTGCTCCCCCAAAGAAGCTCTGGCCCCAACACAGTTTGCCCAGCAGGAGCCCACGGTTGTGCTTCAGCCAGGTTATCCATCCAACCTCTCCTATTGCCCTTTGCCACCCATGTACCCGGGAAGTAGCACTTGCTCTAGTTTACAGCTGCCACCGATCGCCTTGCACCCGTGGAGCTCCTACGGCGCCTGCCCACCCGTACAGAACCCCCAGGGCAGTTTGCCCCCCAAGCCGCTCCTTGTGGTGGAGAAGCCAGTGATGTCTCCCCCGCCAGCAGAGCTGCAGGGCCACGTGGGCACAGAGGTAATGGTGGAGACGGCAGACACTTTCCAGGAGGTGCTCTCCTTGACAGAAAGCCCTGTTCCTCAAAGGACAGACAAATTTGGCAAGAAGAGCCGGAAACGCCTGGACAGTCGAGCCGAGGAAGGAAACGTGCAGGCTATCACTGAGGGCAAGGTCAAAAAGGAGGCAAGGACACTGACTGACTTCAACTCACTGATAGCCAGCCCTCGGCTGGGGAGGGAAAAGAAGAAGGTCAAGAGCCAAAAAGATCAGCTGAAGTCCAAGAAACTAAACAAGACAAATGAGTTTCAGGACAGTTCAGAGAGTGAGCCGGAGCTTTTTATCAGTGGAGATGAACTGATGAACCAGAGCCAGGGCAGTAAAAAGGGTTGGAAAACTAAAAGGAGTTTGAGGACAGCCAGTGAGCTGGATGAATTCAAGTGCCGGAAGGCCAGTGAGAAGGAGGATGGGCGACTGGGAAGCCAAGGCTTTGTGTATGTGATGGCCAACAAGCAGCCACTGTGGAACGAGGCAACACAAGTCTACCAGCTGGACTTTGGAGGGCGAGTGACCCAGGAGTCAGCAAAAAACTTCCAGATTGAGCTGGAAGGACGACAGGTAGGAAGGAGTGGCACACACTTGCTGAAATGGGGGCCGGGGTGTGGGAAGGCCATGCCAGGAATAAGCTGGCTCTCATGCTTCAGAGTGCCTCCTGCTTGTTTCAGCTGTTCCATGAAAAAAAGTTTTGCCATGTGATTGATAAAAAACAGCTGTCGAAGATCTAAGTTCAGCACATTAAGATGAAGTTCAGTTGTAAAGTAAATATACAAAATGTATTTGGTCTTAGTGCCATCAGACATGGGAACAAGGGCCTCCTTTAGTCTGGCTGGCTCTCACTGCTAAAGGTTTTGTGATAAACACAACAGCACTCTGCAGTGGTAGCTGCACTTGCCCTCAGTGATGGTTGTGGATGGCAGGTGATTGAGTGAACACTGCTCCCTTCTTGCCCTGCTCACAAAGGTTAGCCAGTCAGCAGGTAGCTAAGGCAGTTAGGTTCCTTTCATGCCAAAATTTCCACTTGTGAGCAGCTACCAGGCCCCTGAGGCTGGCTCTTAATGCTAGAGGAGGGAGACACTGACCCACCCCAGCACAAAGTGCTCCTGGGCCACTTTTGAACTGCATGTGGGTAGAAGGGTCAATGGGTAGTTCAGAAAATCAAAACATTTAATTTTGGTCAGAGTGGTATGTTGCTACTACTACACCAAACCCAATCTTGTAACTGGTGCTAATTAGCAGGATGCTGGACTGAGGCTCAGGAGTCTCATTTATTTCCTTGTCAAGCTGTAAGTCACTTTTGGCTTACTAAAGATCTCAAGGCTCTCAACTTTCTCTGATTTAAGTTGTGTCAGATGTCTTAAGTATCCAACATGCATGACCTATGGTAGTCTTTTGGTTTTGCTTGTATGTAACAGTAGCTCAAAGGCCAGAGCCAATTGTACTCTTTCTTCTTCAGTTAAATAGCTGTGGATATGTGCCAATGAGCAGCTGTGCAAAACCACCCAACCACGGGCTTTGTTGCTGGGGGTAACAAAGCCTGACTTGACTTGAACAGCCAGTCCCCATTCTAGCTCAAGGATCTTCACTGTAGAGCAAATAAAATCTGGATTTCCAATGAAGCAAATGAAAAAATGGTAATAATAGGCCAGACTTCAGATATTCCCTGTGGAAGAGCAATGAACAACCTGACTAGTTTTGCTTTTACACTTCAAACAGCTCTCAGTGTCCCTTTGCTAATTCATCCTCACTGTAATTATGTGTTAGTGAAGCTATTTATGCAGAGGGAAACAGAACTGCAAAGAATGAACACCTTATCAGCTATGAAGTGCTAGAGTGAGGAAATTGGTTATTCCCCTTCCCTGAAAGCTCCTTTCTTTGAAAATGAAATCTCTTTCCCTAATGGGCTGATGATAGGATATTTCCAAGGGAGAGACTGATATTTTCCTGCAGGAAGCATGATGCTGGTGTACCTACATCTGCTGAAGCAATTGGTGCCAAGCTACTTAAACCAATGCTGTTTGCAGTCTAGCATGTTTTATCAGTTTACTTTGTGGAGTCAAATATTGCAGTCAAATACTCTATACAGACCAAAAGTACAGTGATCTCACTCTTCTTTGGCATCATATCCCATTCTGTCAGTAGCTCCAGTCATATTAACTGAGAATGTGAGGTGTTCATACAAAGGAGCAAAAAAATTTCACTCTTATTATTCTCCGTTTCCTTTTCTGTGGTTCATTTTTTTGACCTTGTTCTCTTTTTCCTTTCTTTTCCTCTTCCCGTGCTTCCCAGGTGATGCAGTTTGGAAGAATTGATGGCAATGCTTACATTTTGGACTTTCAGTATCCATTTTCTGCAGTGCAAGCCTTTGCTGTTGCTCTGGCTAATGTGACTCAACGCCTCAAATGAAAAAGCAGAGACTGGAGAGAGGAAAATGTTAACCTTCTCATAAAGTCCAAACCGGAAAATGTCAGGGCAGCCTGCTTTAGGTGTGCAGAGATGCCTGGGAGTAAAGAAGGCAGTAAAACTGGAAAAGTCTCTTGGTGCCCACCAGAAGGGCATTAACTCTAATCAGTCACGGGGTGGAGGGTGGGGGGCTGTTTTCTGTTTGTTTGTTTGTTAGCTTGTTTGTTTTCCAGTTTCTTTTTCTTTTTAAGCGTTGTGCTGGGTCTCAGAAAGAGCGAAGGGTTGAGAACCATTCAGTGTTATGTGGAGAAGTGTGGCTTTTGGCTTGTTGTGGTGGTTCTGCTGTGTGTGCTACAATAGCTGATATAAGCTCATGGGGGGATTAAAACAGACTGCTCTTTTTGATAGACTGCCTTATCTCATGCTATTCTTTTTAAAACAGGGAACATGACTTTTTTCTGCTCCAGTTTGTACTTCTACTACTACTCTACTACTAAAACATCAGTGATAGCAGCAAAAAAGTAGAAAAAAAAAGAAACTATAATACTTGAAGACATGTGTTTCTTCTCTTATATCTGCTTATAACTGAGCACCACAGGTTTCAAGGAGGCTTATGTAGGTAAATGTTTAATTTATAAACAGTGATGTATTACTCAGAACAGAAAAAATTGTTGCCAGTGGGTGTTTGTCATGGTTTAGGAATGGTACTCTCCAATTTAGTGTTTCCACGCTTCAAACCATGCACCACTTGCTTACTTTCCCCCTCTCCTTTTCCCTTCCCTTCAGTGGGATGGAGAGGAAAATTGGAGGCACAAAAGGTAAGGATCACATCAAAGATACGGTAGAGATAAGAAGGATTTACTGCAAATAGCAGCGAAATAAGAAAAGAAACAGTAACAGCAGCAATGTTATTAATGGAGTGCAGAGAGTAGAGGAATTCACACACAAGTGCTTACCATGAGGGAGCCTCTGCCAATCCTGACCATGCTGCCACATTGTGCGACCCGGATGGGGCCCCTTCCCACCACCAGAGAAAATGATGGGAGGTGATACACAATAACCTCTGGGTTCTAGCCATGCCCTCTCCTGGCTACTGCAAAAATTAACTCTGTCCTGGCTAGAACCGGGGTTTAAAAACGCACTGTATCAAAGAAGTTGATGTCTACTTGTTTCGTATGCTGTTATTGGGGATAAACATCCTTCAGTAGGTGATAGGAGACAGAGGAACAAATAGTTACAAGCATTGCTTCTTTTGTTACTGGCACAAACATCTTTCAGTATGTGACAGAAAACTGGAGAGGAAATAATCATGAGCATTGCTTTTTTGTTCACATTGGTCAGCAGTATTCTGTGATTTGGCCTGAGAGAGGTACAGTGCGATCAGATGTACCTCTGAGGCCGTGCCTGTGCTTGCTCCTCATATCAGTGTGTTTACACCATGTAAACAAAGTCTTTCCAGCAAATGAAAAGACCCAGTGTATTCAGTCCTCTTAGCAATCAGTATCAATCAAGTTCTACAACAGTGCTTGAATTAGGAAGGAGACAGAAGTGTAGCAAGTCATTACAAGAAGAAGTTTCATCAGGGAAGTAAGTAAATTGATTACAGGAAAAAACATCATGGCTGACTGAAGAATAAATGAGTTGAAAGAGAAAGGAAAAACTGGACAGAATCATGTCTTTTGTTACACACCTTGCTGCTTGCTCCAGCTAAGAGCAGGAAGCCAGTGTCAACATGGAGTCTGACAGAGGAAAGCTTAATAACAGTAGTATGACTGTACAGTTCTCTCAGGTGCACGTGCAGACCTGTTGAGCATTGCAGAGGGCTGCTTGCACAGAAGAGTTTCTTTGTTGTCCATGTGTTGTGCACATATTTATTTGCTTTTTCCTCCTTTTCAGCATTTTGCTACAGAATATGTTTTGATATGGAAGTAGTTTCACCCATAATACACAAACCCCAAAACTATTCAGATAATTAGTTGGACGTTAGATTACTAAACATCACAGCAGGTTTTTTTCAAAAATTGATCTTTTGAAGTTAAGGCCCACTGGGAAAGATTTGCTGGTTGAGATGTCAATGGCTGCTTTGTCTTTTGTCCATGGCTTAACTGCTTTACTTGAAAAACTTGGTATAACTTAGGATGAATACATGTGATTTTCCATCTTTGTTTTTCCTGAGTCCTAGTAGTAGGGCAGATGTGTGTTGCATTTGATTTATTCTAGAGGAACATTTCATATAAGACCCTGCTGTAGTAGAAACTACCAATATGCAGTGAGCTTCTAACTTGTGCTCTGCTGAGACTTCCAGAGCTGTGCAGCACAGAGGAGCAGTGCCAGCAGAAGAGTTTCAGAGAGTTGCCAAGGGAGGTGATGAGTTAGACTGGGTAATGCCCCACAGGGTAGGTGCAGGAAAAACCACCTGTGAGATGGTTTCAATGGAGAAAGGAAGGAGAAGTAGGAAGGAGCGGGGCAGTAAATGGTACCATGCCTGTATTATCCCAAAGCTTAGCAGCTTCTGCTTGTGTGTGGGAGTGGTCAGGCTCAACATTACCCTTGGCATTTATCACATTGTTGTTTTCTTTAATTAATTAGTTTTGTTTCCATTAATTAGTTTTCTGGGCCCATTTGTGTTCTTTTTCACGTGCATGATTTATTCAGCAGTTTGAGTGCCTGTATGTATAATGTGTGTGGAGCAGAGGAACTGAAATAGGTTTGGTTGTGGTCCCTTGAAAATCAATGGAAGTGTTTCACTTGTTGGTTTTTATTGAGGAAACGCTCTTAAGCCCTTTGTCTAGATTGAGTTATATACTGTAAAAACAGTAGGTTGAATTCTTAGTCCACTGATTCCAGTACACAAGGAGGGAAGTTGGCTGATGAGAGGCCTCACCTGCACTAAGGTCTGTGCTAACCAGCTGTACCCTAATTAGTGTTTGACAGGCGCACACTGAACACTGCAAGACAAGAAACATACCAGAGCTGGCTTGTTTGCTTGCTGAGCACTTAGTCATGTGTCAGAAATACTCAGCTAGAAGAACGTTGCCAGCCGAAATTATTGGGATGTGGAAACAATGTAAATGTTCTTTTCTGAAGAAAATCTAACCTAAATAAGGACTTCTGCTTGCAGTTTATTTAACCTTCCAGAGAACAGTGTTCCTCTTCACTTTGTTCATTGCCAAATCTTTCCAGTTATCAGCAGTTTTATTCTAATGTAAAACCAAAAATTGAAACCGATAAAACAAGTAACAGTTAGTAATTTGGTTTCATTGGTCCAGGTCATGATTGCATCCTTCTTATGGCATTCACAAAGAGCCTTGGCATAGAAAGAGCTCTGGTTTCTGCCCCAGCAAAGAACAAGGAATAATTACCAAAAAAATGGGAAAATAAATGCTATTTCCAACATTTACTTGTCAGGAAATTCTATGAGATAAGATAGTCTTTTATGTTTTTGAAAATAATTTAGCCCAGTCCCTTTAAGTGAGGATTTTAATGTGTAGAGAACCCCCAGTATTAGAGAGAGAAAATACTCTCAAATATATAGAATTTTAATGAAAGGATTGGTAAATACATAGAAGTCTAAGTATGCAGCTGGATCCTAAATTATAAAAAGAACAAGTGAAAGTCGTTTTATTTTTAATTGAGATACAATATAGGAAACAAATTTAAGAATGCCCCCAATTAATCACCTCAATCCTGAAGACTGCTATTGCCTTCAGCCAAAAGATAGGTGTTACGTTTTCTATTTTGTTAGTAAAACCCAGTTTTTCTGTAGATAACTTAAGTTCTTCTAGGAAGAATGTAGCAAAGTGTTCAGAAATATCTAGTTCTTTTATACATGCAGTAATTTCCACTAGTAAAGGATGTTTTTTCCAAAGCTTATTTTTTTCAACTGTGCAATAATTTGAATAGTCTAGAGAGTTTGTTTTGTTTCTGTTGGGTTGGTTTTTTTTGTTTTGTTTTAGTTTGGGGTTTTTTTTCTTTAGGGAGTTTTAAGTGGTTTTTTAAAGATAATTTAAGGCAGATTTCCTGTTAATGTCCAAAGACAAATTATTTTTCTTGCGTAAAGTAATGAGTGATTTAGGGATTATTTTATTACTATGTATCAGTGAGTTGTACAAACTTATTTATATTTAAAGAGCATCTTTGTAAGCAGTTGTTTTCTAGCAGGTATATTTTGCTGCAAGAAATTAAAAATGCTTATAGGAAGACCTGGTTTTGGTGGATAATATGCAAAATCTTCATAATGCAAGCAAAAATATATTTTTGGCAGCTAAACGCAATGAGTTTGCTATGGAGAACTGTGCAGACTACAAAGAATCTAGGTGAGTTCTTTAGAACCTGCAGAAATCTGTCCTCTGTGTTCCTTCTTTCTTTGTAACTATACTTTGGTTGGGAGCGGCTTAAAAAATAGAAAGCATGGTTTGCTTTTTCTTGAGGTACAAGATAAGGTGGGTTATGTGATAAGGGAGGGTATAATGACACGGGCTGTTTGTAAGGAGATCACTGTGTAGTTTAGTAGGGTTTGGAGAGGGCATAGTTCAGTGCCAGGTGGAGATACAGGCAAACTAACTTGGAATTAGCTGAGGCACGAGGAATAGCATAGCAGTAGAAGCATTTTCCTCTGCTCAGCCTAACAATGCTCCTTCTTCAGCGGGGCTCAGCTGGTTCCAGCACGGCCGCAGTGCTTCTGGCAGGTGCTGCACAGAGCTGATGGAGCCGTGCCCTGACGTTGCCTGCAGCAGCTTTGCCTCTTCAGGACACTCCATAGGAGACCTGTTGGAGCAGGTGTTCCTCCACTCATCCTTCTAGGTCTGCTCCAAGAGCAGTGTGAAGCTGCCATGGCGTTTGGCTGCAGCAACTTTGGGCAGAGAAAGCCCTGATGCCAGCCAGCAGCCACAGTGTCCATCTGAAGTCAGAATCTGCTCTGCTGGAGTTGCAAAGGGATGAAACCAAAAACCTGATAATTTTGAAAAAACAATGGTGATATTCTCAAAATAGATCCTGAACAGAATTTTAAAATTTGTATTTAAAGTTTGGCAAATTTGAGCTTGAAACAGTAAGAATACATGTTTCTGCAACATCCTAAGAAACTATGAAAAGGTGGGGGGTGACAGAGGAAAAAAAGGAGTTATCACATTAGCAATTTTGCACTCAGTTCCAGAGACTGCAGTAACATGTCCTCTAAGAAATTACAAACAGATTTTGGAGCTTGCCTGATTCTTGCCTCAGACAATTTCTGTGCATTTGCTTTTTGCAGCCTGATGTGTGCGATCCTATGTTACCTTGGTGCCCTCTTACCTCTCAGAAACATTCTACATCCTCATATAAAAAGAGCAGCAAGTGCAAAAACTGATTTGATGAAGGGGAGAGAAGACACAGTAAATTTTCATTAACTTTTATGAATGTGTTTCCCAGAGCAACAGTTTGGAAAGTGCACATGTCTGCAGGGCCCAAATTACTTCAGACCGGTAAATCAGACTTAGAGATGAGACACTTGGGTGGCCTGCTCACAGAGGGCCAACTTCCAGCCTCAGTACATGGTTCCACCAAGATACATAAGAGACCAGAATCCAACCCAAAATGTACTTCCCTATTACTGTGTGCTTATAAGGCAAAAATTACTTGTATGACCCATACATCCGTTCAAGGAAATTACAGAGCATTAGCCAACAGCTATGTTGACAGCTCAATATAACCCCCGTTGAAGAATGCTAGAAGTAAAATCCTGGCCACAGAGTAGTCATTCAGATTTTTGACTTTTTATTCGCATTTCTAGGATTGCATCACAGGACAGGAGGGCAAGCTGTTTATGTTATTTAGAGATTGGCATAATAGCTTTCCCAGTGTAAGAGAGGAAGTCAGCTATGCTGCTTACAAAAGTGGGAAAATCCTAGTAGACAAATTGTTTCTTGTGTTCATGTCCCTTCCCCTTCAAGGCGCAAACCTTCATTAGCAAATACCAATTTAGAGTCCTGCTGCCCTCAGGAGTAGTCTGAAGGGAGGCACCACAGGTCCTCTTTACAGGATTGGAATTTACATGCACTATTCTCAAAGGAATAAAATTAATTACTACTTGTGAACAGTGGTCTATGTGAATTATTTTATCTTTGTATTTATTTAATTTTCTTCTTAAAAAGTCCTACGGAGATGTTTTAAGATGAAAAGACTCTGCTTTCCCTGTTGCCTGGTATCACTGAAGATGTATCAGGAGTTTCTTTGGGCGGTTTGATTGTTGCTGCATCTTGAATATTTTTAAGGCAAAAGCAATTAATGAAATAAAAGAATGAAATAAGATTCAGTGAAGCAACTCTTGCTAAGAAAACTGAAAGCTTCACCCTTTAACTTTCAGTTTTGCAAATGAATTGGTACTGAGAAATTTGTATTTCAAGGTGAATTGATTGTTTAGGAGCACTATGCAAGTGCACTGGTTTGCTGACACAGAGCTGACTGCAGGATCAAGACAATATGATTTTGTGAGACAAAATTAAATAAATGAAAACACCAAATACTTACCTATCCAGAGTATTCAATGAAAAAATTAGATAGTGTGATGTCAGAGCCTGCCAGTCTGTTCTTAATCCTTGCCCTCTGGTTTACAATTTTAAAATATGGTCTGATTCAGCAATTCTAAATTCTGGCAAAGGTTGTCTGTTTTTGGACTTTTATCTGACTGGCCAAGTAGATGACTTAAGATACAGATAAAGTAATAATAAAAGAGAAACACTTTTGAACAGTGTGTAGACACCTGAGATTCAGGTATTTCACAGGCATAATGCTCGGCCAGTAATTCCTACCTATGTTGTTTGAAGCTATTCGTTCAGAACTTTTCTGACTTTTCCTTTGTTTCTTTAGTTTGTTTGATACTTATTTTGCCTTTGGTTGCTTTTCACTTCTGTTTCACTTACTTCTACATTCATGGCTTCTTTTTCTGTTTGTGTGTTGTGTGCGTGGGGAAGGGTATGTCTGTTCAAGATCTTGTTGTTTATTGTAGATAAAATATATGGTGTTGTGGAATAGCATGGGGATGCATTCGATTGAAAAGGCACTGTAGTGTTTCCTGAAAAAGAAGGGGAGTTGCATTTGTTTATAAATGCATTATTTTGGTACTATAACTTTGAAAGTGATTTGGGATTTTTTTTTTCTTTTTTTTTTTCTTTCTTTTTTCTTTAATTTTTTTAAATTTAATAAGCATAGAGTCATGCAGGTGCATGCATTCTTCAGTGAGCAAGCCCAGCATGTTTTTCTTAAGGCTTTTGAAAATTTGGTACACCATTTGTGAACTTTACTGACCTAGACTATTTTTTAATTTTATTTTTTTGAATATCCTTTTTTTTTTCTCCTGAATATATCATGGCATACTTGGTTTCCATTGTACTTAAAAACCACCCTGATCTGCCTCCCTTTTATGTATCTTGTGTAATAGGTTTTGCAGGAGGTGCCTAGAAAGTATTGTTGGTTTCCCTATAAAAGTGTGGTTTGTCCAGATTCTTTACTGTCTACATGATTGAGAGATGGACTGATTGCCCTATTTTTCCTTGATGATTTGGAGTTGTAAGAGTTGTCCAGCTGTTGCTTAATAAAATTTTGCAGACTAGAAAGTTGTTGATTTGTTTCTGTTGCATTTTGCATCTTGTCAAGCACCTTAAATACTTTTAGAGCAGATGACAAATCTGTGCTGGAACAGCCTGAATAATAGCCAGCCAGATGCCATTACACTTTCTCTTTTCAGGAACCGTACCCACAAGTTCCACTGAACCTGATGCGTGTAGGAGCCCCATAATACCTTGTGTCATTCACGTGGGAGGATGGATGGCAAAGATTTTGTGGTTGTAATGTTCCTATCTGCCTGGATATCAGCAGGTTCATGTGATATTTCTACCCTGCTTGCTTTACTTTTTAAGGAAATTACTTTCAGGGTTTGTGGTACTTCTCATTTTGTCATGATAAACTGGAAATCCTAACATCACCACAAGAGATTTCCCCTGTCATTTCATCTTTAACAACAGAATAAAATGCTATGACAGCCGGCATTTATTCTCTGGTTTTTTTTTTAAAGAAACCATTCTGGGAACAAGGAAAACAAAAAAAAAAGGTGGTAAAGTAGCTTACCTTGCCTGATAAACATCCCAGCTATGGCACAAATGAGAAAATCCTGCCATGGATTCTCATAATGGACCCAGATTACCATTGGAGTTTTGCATGGGTATATGCTGGATCCTCACCTCTTCATCATATTCATGAGTGGCCTGGAAAAGTTTGAACATTGAGCTACAAAGTTTATTGATGATGTAAATTATTCAAAATAGTATAGGCAGTGGCCAATTGTCAAGAATCTAAGAAAGTCTTCATGAAATTTCACAATGAAATGGCAGATGAAACTCAGCGTAGGTAAATGTGAAGTCATACATGGGGGAAAAAAAACAATCCTAACTTCACATTTGCAGTAATGGTCTCTGCAGTGATCTCTGCTGCTCAGGGGAGACCTTTTGACAGATTGATAGATAGTGCTCTGAAAACATCAGGTCAGTGCTCAGCAGCAGTCAAGAGAGGAAAATAAAATAGTAGTAATGATTGGGAAAAGAACTGACAGCAAAGCAAGAGATACAGGATCACTGTATAAAATTGCAGTTCAGCACACTTCACTTACTGTGCAGTGCTGGTCCCTTTGTCTCAGAAAAGGGAGAGGTCTAGAGAAGATTCACAGAAGGGCGGAAGGCGGCACAAATCAACGTCTACATGAGGAATTAGTGTGAAGTCTAGAACCCTTCACCCTAGCTAGAGAGCCACCAGAACAGGAGTAGCATTGCAAGGTGGATAGGGATTACCTATTGTCTCTTTCTGCAGAAAAATTAGGAACTCTAAAATGAAAATAATGTGAAATACTAGAGGGGCAGAAAATCAAACAAAAGGAGGTTCTTTGAGGAGGTGACTAGCCAGAGCCACTTTGCCAAGGGATGCTGTGATACAAATTGTTTGCAAGAATTCAAAGACTGGGAAAGTATATGAATGAGAGATCCACTGGGACATGAAGCAAACTATCACAGGGGCTGGAAATTCCCTGAACTGAAAATACTCAGATGCTGGGAGAGTATTAGGGGAAATACCATATGAATTTGCTCTGGTCTCACTCTTCCCAAGGCATCTGCAAATGGCAGTTGTAGGAGACAAAACACTGGGCTTTACTGGAATTTCACGGTGAGTGACTGTCACTGTACATCAGCCTTTCTAAACCAGGCCTAAACCTGGAGTGTCAGGCTCTGGGAAGAGGAGAAAGGAAAGACTTCCAGCCTCCTGTCTTCCAACTCGGAAGGAGTGCTGGGGCTCTGCCAGTGTACATTAAAACTCCCTTACCTCAGCTAAGGGACATAACAGGGTTATCTCATGAGTTTTCAGATCAAATTGAACTTCTAGTAAAACACAGGATTTATTAATTTAATTGTTAAGTTTGGAAACAAAGAAATGGAACAGCAAAATAGCTTCTGCTCGTAGCACTCCTCTTTGGCCTTTTGCTTTTTTGCTTTGCCTATAGTGTCAGTGTTTACCTGAATTAGTATCTGGCCAGGTAAACTGAGCTGATTATCAGAGTTTCCTTTTAGATCAAGGTTCCAGAAGTTTTCAGGTTTTTCCTTCTTTGTGAAGGATATTGACTTAAAATATAGTAATCTTCTGTTTCCCTGCCTTTTTTGTGTTAATTTGGGGGTATTCTGCCAGCTACAGCACTGGTAATTGATTCAGTCACAGTAACAATCTGTATCTGCTTTGCTCAAGGAAACTGAGCAAGTGCAGTTTGGTTTGTTGTTCTAGAAGGTCAGTTTTGGAAGGCCCCTTTCTGCTGGGTGCCACCAGCTAAATTAACACATTTTGTCACTTGCAGTTTGTAAATAAACTTCAAGCTTGTTGCATCACCTTCTCCACATGTCAGAACAGAAATGTAAGTAAAAGAACACTGGAGCTATAACTGGCTCTGGAGAGAGAGGAGGCATGAAGGAAAGCAAACAGATCTGGGGAGGTGATTTGTTGCAGGGAGAAAACTACTGAAATATGCGTGCTTGGAAGTAGCAGGTGATGCAAATGCAAAATTTATGAGTTAACAGGGGCTGCAGTAAACAAATAAAAATGTAGACCTTTGGGAAAATACCCTAGGAAGGTTCCTGTGATTGTTTTCTTGCCTTGTAGAGGGACTGATAGCATTTACTTCTCTTTTATATATGATTGTCGTTGTTGTTGATAACAGTACAATCTTGTTTTTATAATTTGAATGAACACAAGGGTGATTTGTGCTCACTGCTGCCTGTTGTAGAGGTCAGGATGTACAGGCACTGAGGGAACAATATTTAATCCAGCATTTTTAAAAGAAAAGCTGGTAATACAGCAACTAGACATATAATTAAGTTTGCATATACAATTTAATAACTACTGGCTAGATCATGAACTTTTTCACCAAGACAGGTTATTGCTGTTGATGTTCTCTCAGCAATGATATATTCCATTTTATATTGGCATTCCTACCAAAATAACTATCAATAATAAAATAGCAATCTTTACTTACTGCTAATTTTTTCAAAAGCAGTCCAGCTTTCATTATGCAATTTTAATGGGATAGGAAGCTAAGTAATTACGTAGTTCTGAGAGAGTTGTACAAGATCAGAAAAAAAAAAAAACAAAACAAAACATGGAGGACTTCATACCAGTCACAATTCATCTCAGACCTTTCATCTTGCACCTATCCATTATAGATGTCTATTATATAGCCTCATTTTCCGTTCTGTTTAAAACTGACAAACTTCAAATCTTTGTTCGATCAAAAGGAAATCTATTCATCTGGGGGAATGTTTTGCTTTGTTGCATCTCCTGATACTTTTATCCTTTCCAGCTGTTCCACATTTTCTTCCATTTTTCACTTCCCTAGGGATAAGGAGGAAAGTTAGACTTGAGCTCCAGGAAGTAACATCTCTTTGTTCTCCTCCTTTCTCATGGCTCTCTGTGGTGATAGTCCTCTTTCTTAAAACAAGAGCTTAGTCGTTCCCTTTGTTGCACAGTTTTTGTGAGATTAGTTTATTCCTTTTTCTTTCAAAGCCATTTAGCTATTTTTAACTTTTTTTGTAATCTGAAAGAATGTTTATTTTAGAGAAGAGTCTGTATAAGGCAGTTATAGGCAAAGGGAGATGCTAAAGATGATTTAAACGTCACCGAGTTTTCTAACTGCCTCATGGAGAGGCAGCCAAATGCAGAGTCTCATCTGCAGAAGTCATATAACTCTGATATGACTTTTAAGTGACTTCTCTGTCTCATTTATAATTTTTCTAATGAGGGAAGCATCCTTGTTTTCATCAGATCTATGAACCTATCTTAGGGTTTTTTTCTTGAGCTGATGTGGCAGCTAGTGTCATCTGAGGTGGCAAACAGCACGTTGTCACTTGTAGTTTGTAAATAAACTTCAAGCTTGTTGCATCATTTTAACGGGTTTTATTTGTATGGCTTAGAGAGTCCCTAAAGCCAAGATTCCAGTTTTGTTCATAAACCCACTGCTAGTATTGCTATTTATATGATACTAATAATTTTATCTGAAGTTTAAACAATACACAGGTTTTAGTAGATTTGTATCAACAGAACACAAGTGTGAAAAGAGAGAAGACATCTTTCTAAAACCCACAGCACATATATAATTCACACTGGAAGTTCTGCTATAAACTTCAGAATTTCCTGATGCTGAGAATGTCCCCTCAGGCCATAAACTGAGAGAGCATCATCTGGAGAACTGCCAGAATCCACAATTAGATTCCACTTCTGGAGATTATGGAAAACTCAAGCAAGAGAAAAATGACACAGACTGAGACACTATCATCAGAAGCACTGTAGTTTGTGCATGACAAAAAAAAGTTCTCCAAAGAGCAAGGCAGGAGAAAAGAGAAAGGAGAGGTTTCTGGGAAGTCAGGGAAGATGTGGTGGGATGGGGGACAAGTAGCATATGAGGCAGAATGTCAAGTAAGGACAAAAAAACCTCCTGCGTGGAGGCATGAGCATAAATCACTTGTATTCAGATATATCAGTGCAAAATCCACAGTGGTGGGCATCGGTGACATCGTCACTAGAAAGATAGTGGCTGTGGAAGTTTTTTTTTTTTGGTGGAAATTTTTACTGAATATTAAATGTGAAAAGAAGCAAAATACAGTGGTAGATGGTGAGAAGGATGGCCTCACATCTAAGTATTCTGAAATAGAAAATGTTGCATACTAAGAGCAATTTCCATCCCATAGGAAAATACCTTTATTTATTCAAAGGTAATAAAAATTAATAACCTCATAGAAAGGTTGCTGGCATCTCTGAAGTTATAAGCAAGCCAATGAAGAAAAGATCCTAGATGTGTATCTGGATAGGTCTGAAAGATTAAAACATGGAATTCATGAAGATAAATCAATACTTACGATGTGCCAAAAGCTGTTGCATTAATCTTCTATGTGGATTCCTGAGTGCAAGACACAAAGTTTAAAACAATTTCATCAAAAGAATAGATGATTAAAATTATTTTGACAACTGATGATGTCATCAGTCTTTAAATTGGATCTCTACGTTCTTTTGGAAGAATCTTAGTTTGGCATGCAACTGAGAAGTAATCAGCTGAAGAAATTCAAAGAGCAAGATGTACAATGAAATTTGCTCTCAAGATTTTTAAGTTAGGCGGTAATTATATGAATGAGTTAGTAATCATACAGTGCAACTGACAGCATGATTTAATTGATTAACTTTAAAATAACTCATTATCTTAAGATTGTCTTAAGACTTAGTAAATATGACTTCAAAATATCAGGTGGGTGTTAAAACTTTGCTAGAAAAGTTTGAGGGCACAGTGGTGTGAATGAGGCAGATGCTGTCAATCCATTTACTGCTCTGCCAATTTCCTCTCTGATGTTGTTGATAAAATATTAAAGTCTGTAAATTTAGGGAAGAAGAACATAATGATACCAGAAGGAATTGTTTTAGACATAATTCAGCTGCATAGAAACATTATAACTAGACATCCAAGTAGAAATAGAAGATGTTTTCAAGGACCAACAGAAAGAATGGAGTTGGAAAGTTCTTGGGAAAGGATATCGGAGGAATTTCCTTGGAAAAATACAAATTGTTGTACAACACAGATTAAGGATTCCCTGTGTATTCCCTAGGCACTGGCAACATTGGATTGTTACAAGTGTGGTTCCTGCTGATATCATGATCTCTGTAACTACAGAATGAATTTAATCCAAAAAATGAAGTGATAGCTAAGTGTTGGCATCATCAGGCCATTAGCACTTACCAAATGAAGCTATAAAATTCATGGAATGCTTGATATTTCCAAAAGATGGTAGAAAAAAGAGAAAAGTTCAGATTGATGCAACAGAGGGTGCAAAACGTGTTCGTTTCAAGAGCAGAACTGTGTAGCAATGGAAAAAGGTTTTTAGTCCCATCAGCAGCCTCATCAAATTTGTGGCAGAAGAGAGTAAATTCGTGTGATAAATTTCCCATGTTGTGATCAATAATCAGTAATTTGAAAAAAACTCAGACTTCCTAAATTCTCTTCTGAAAATCTGGTGGACTTTTTTGCGTGTGGTCTGTGCTTCAAGTGATGAGTACAAAGCATCCACAATTACCACTGGAGACATATAGGTGCTTGAATTTAGCCTGGGATGCAGCAATCTTGTATCCTGGCCAGAACATCTGATGATTGAAGCACAAGCCTGGACAAGATTCACAGGCATCCATGAAGTCAAATGCTCCCCTGAGGCTGATGTTTGTGGATCTGAAACAAGCCTATGTGTCTTGTTTGGGATGTTAACACTGCTGGGAGTGAAGGAAAGTTGGGAGGCAGAAAACTTCATGCAGGTGTAGCACCGACAACTGGAGAGTTCACCAGATGTCTTTGAAACATGTGAGGTGAAATCCTACCCTGCAGGTGCAAGCTGCAACTCTTTGCCTAACAGAAGATTAAAATAAATATTGAGTAACATAATTTCATTGACATTTGTAAACAATACAGGTAAATTATATTTGAAATAGAATCTTACAAGTGTTTTATAGTTTATAAATATGTTAAGGTAAAATACTGTGTTGTCTGTTTAGGATGCTTTTAAACAGTAAATGTATGTCAATTTTTTACTGATAAATATGTGAAGCTTAAATGTTACAGTGGAAAAAATATGTTGCCAACAGACAGGGCACCATTTTTAAAAGCTTAATTGTTACTTTGAACTACCAAAGGCTATAGGATCTGAAAAAAAATCTGGCAACACAGATGTCTTCAAAAGCATTATTAAAGTTAGCTTCAAATGACACCAGCATCTGAATTTTCTGACCTTGGTTCATTGACTCTGTGAGCTGAATGCTACTCCCAGGAGCTTTACACGCAGCAAGCTCACCAAGTTAGCTGGATATTCCCCCCAGGTGCTTCCTCGCAATGACTTTTCTAAGGCACTGACACAGAGATGCCCTCTAACTACAGTTATCTATGCTTGACTCAGAGTGATTGAATAAGCCAGCTTTTCAGCTCCACAGTGTTGCATTCTAATAGCTTCCCTTTTATTGCCGTGTTCTTTATTTCCCTGGATGTATTCATCGAGCCAATTAAAAAGAAAAAAAAATCGAAACAAAACCAACTTCAACACAACACCTTGGCTTTCTAGCTGTGTTACACTGAGCATACCAGAGAGCCTCAAAGGAATTTGTTCTATTGGTCATGGTAAGTGTGGAGGGGGCAGCAAGGGTGGGCAGGGGCTTTTCATGACACCACATCAAGAATGAAGAGAAAACATCCACAAAGCAAACACCAGTTCCTGAGGTGCCCCTGTGGTAAGGAATAGGAAGGCAGGACAGTTCACCCCAATTCATTGGGCCTACATGAATTCGGGGCACTCTCCTGTGGAGCAGGTGATGAACAAAGATACAGACTGCAGCATTAGAGACTGAACATAACCTTTGGAAAGCCAGAGACCAGAGAACTGCAGGCTGCAGCAGTGTCTTACAGTATGTCACAACAATAAAGTGACACAGATCCTTGCTGCAACAGAAGTCACATGGGACTGCAAAGCAGTGGGTTTTAGCAAACTGGAGGGAGGAATACTCACTGTAATTCCCTGAGGGACCAGACAGTACACCCACAGGCAGCCAGCAGAGACAGCTTGGATTGTCAAAGATTTTTGAGTCTTGAGAGCAGTGCTGAAATGTGAGAAAGCAAACTGTTGTGCTGGATTGCTCATGGTACAGATGCAACGAGGAGTACCCAGGACATGGGTTTGGTACAAACTGGGATCCAAAGAACTGTAATTTTAATCATTCTCAGCTCTCTCTTGTGGACAGGAGCAACTGGATGGAATCCTACTATAGCTTGAAACATACTCTACAGCCCCCTAATTAAATGCTTCTACACCAATTCTTTTCTCACATAAGAAGGCAAAAAGTACCGAGGCATTAGGCAGTGTGTCAAGAGATTCAAAAGTTCTGGAGACAATTCTGCAGCTTTAGCTGCAAAGAAAATCATCTCTCTCCAAAGTACAAGAGGTACAAAGTACATGAGCTAACTTTAAGAAAAATTGTGGGAGTCTACTAGCTCTACTTTGTCACCCTGAGCGATGCAAGATGGTATCGCATACTACTTACTGTGGGAGAACATACTGCTAGACTTGAGCACAGTTAACACCTTCCTTCCTCTTATGCTCAAATACATGGGTAAATCAAGCACAAAATCAAGTGTCCTGCCAAACTCATTCCTCAGTACAGTTAATGACTTGCAGTAGTAACCAGAACTGATCTGGGTCAGTTCATCCTGTTTCACTCTTTCTTTGAAGGGTTGAGACTGGACTAGTTTATCATCAAGAGTGGCACAGAGCAGGCTGAAGAGAATTCCAGACAGCTGGTGGGCAGTTTTAATGTATTTATACAGTCTTAAAAATTCTAGGAGCCTGACAAAATGCTTAGCTAACAATACTTGGAAAAAGAAAATAGGCAGCAGGAAGCAGACCAGCCATGCAGGCAAAATAATAAAAGGGATCATACTGGAGTCAGTTAAAAACTGGAACATAAGGATGTAAACCATGAGAAAGCAGTTTAAGGTGATATGCTATTCTGGAGGAAAAAAAAGAGTTCTTATCCCACTGTGTCCTTTGACACTATTATTTGAGGTTATTACCTCAATTTGTAGATAAAATTTCATTCACAGGGCATTGATAAAATAGTGCCTGGGGTTTCAATAAAGAAATTGGCAATAGCTTGTGTGAATGAGATGGGCTTTAAATGGATTGTGAATGAACCTAGAGATCTTACAAAGTATCCTGCGATGTGGAATCCTTGCTGAGTGGAGTGGTTTCGGTGGGATTTTGCAGAGACAAGTACTAGATCTGGCAGTAAAGAGGGCTCAAAAGCAGATACAACACTGTGGTTGATCAAATCTGTACATGGCATAAAACTGCCAGAAAAGCGAATGGCACTAAGGACAAGGCAGTGAAATATTACTGACAAAATGCATTTTTAATGCAGGCAAATGCAAAGCTATGCATTTAGGAGCAAGGAATGTGGCCATGTCTTCAAAATCAGTAATTTAGCTCTAAGAGCTGCAGGACTGATTTTGGAGGCACAGGTTAGAGCAGGTATCTCAGTAGGGAATGTTAGCAATCCTGAGATCTTCCTGCAAAAAGAGCTAGTACAATCCTCAGATTGGTAAGTAGGGCAGTGGGAGGAGGGAATTGATTTCACCTGATAAAATGCTGGGTCTGCTACTGCTGGCCAGGCTTCTAAGCTTTCTTGCAAGAAGGGAGAGTGTTGAAAAACTATAAAGTTCAAAAACTGAAGAAAATGCCTCGCAACAAGATTTGTCTGCTTAGCTTATTTCAGAGAAAAGCGTAATTAAATAATTCTCACTATCTTAAAAAAACCTAACTGAATTAAAATAGTGGTATCAAAAGGCACTTTAATTTAGCAGGAAAAGACACAACAAGCAGTAATGTCTGGGGGCTGAAGCCAAGTACAAGAAGAAGCAAGACACACTTAGTGATGAAAATTATTAACACTGGAACAAGCTCAAAGAAGTTGTAGATTTTCCATTCTGTGAAGTGTTCCAAACAAGGCTGCTTCAGTTAGATGAATTTGGATAGATACAGAGGTAAATGTGTGAAACATGCAATGACCAAAGGCAAATTGTCTCCAGAGGAATAGGCAAGGTCTTGGTTCTCCCATCAGCCAGATGATGACCTGGCTGGAGGACACTCCTGCTCTTTCACTGTCTGCATGCCCAGTTTTCTTTCTTTCCTACAAGGAGAGGAGAAATGAGGGCCTGAAGATGAGGAGTCCCTGTGTCTTGTGGGCTTGTGATTTAGCCACACATGTTCCCAGGCCTGGGACCTTCGAAATATGCCCAAGTCCTGCAAATTAGCTGGAGTCTTAAATGGCTGAGTAGGAGACCCATTTGTTGGTTTGCACAAGAAAAAGCTAATTCATTCCAGTGGGCTGCAAACACATGCTGAAAACCCTGTATTTTAAAAGCTTTTCTATTACTTTGTAAAAAAAGGTTATATGCTATTTGTAACTGGGTATTTATTTGTAGTTCAGAGCAGAAATGACTGACTGGAGAAAGGAGACTCCTAAGCACAGAATAAGGCCCTCCCTGGTGATGCTGCATGTTTCTAGTTAGATCTAGCAGTACCTAGAGGGTCTCACCATTCATTAATGTGTGACTGTGTATGTAGACAATAAGCAGCTTTTAAAAGGAGAGAAGTTTTCCAGAATATCTGTCAGTTTTCACTATTTCCACGTTAATTTTAATTGCTTCCCTTGAGATGTACAGACAACAATTCAGAAATGTAAGAATAATAAATAATAGAAGAGTATCATGTAGCCTTCTATCTGAATAATGACCTACTGTATGTGGAGCATGTTCTCAGGTGCTGGCAGGGGGAGCTCCAGGGCTGGGTTCTGTGCGAAGGGGCCAAAGCTGCCCTGCAGGATGGCTTCAGACAGCTTCAAGTCGGACCCAGCACAGGACAGCTGAACACAGCACGGGCACAGCTGGTGGCACCTCTGGAAACATATTTAAGATAGGGCACAGGCAGGAGGAGGGGACAAAAAGAGTGAGAAGCAGCAGAGGAACCAGGGTTGGAGGAGGAGGAGGTGCTCCATTGTGGGGCGAGCCCCCCTGCTTCCCCAAAAGTTCGTTGTTTGTTGTTATCCAAATCAGCGCCCAAACGTTTATCTCAATTGACAATAAATTAGGTTAATTTCCCTGAGTAAAGTCGAGTTTTCTCCCAACAGTAATTGGGAATTGATCTCACTGTCTTTATCTGTACTCATGAGCTTTTTTACTCTGGCTCATTTTATTTTCTCCCCTATCCAGCTGGTTTCAGGGAAGGGAGTAGGAGTGAGCAAGAAACTGGGTGGGAGTTTTACTGCTCATCCAGGGTGAACCCACCACACTTTTTTAGTCTGAGATTATAAAATTTGCATTTATTAGTCAATCCTAATTATTCTTGAGAGATAAGACTGTGTCTCACAAGAGACATGCATTCCAAAAGAAGAGTAATAGGCATCTCAAAATCAAAACGAAGGTGTTCTGCCTAAAATAGGCATAGTAAAACCGGCAGAATATGTCTTTATATGTATTTTCTCAAACATTATGAAACTTTTTAGAAAAATACATCTATGCAGTTTGAACATTGTGTTTAAAATATTCTCTGAAATATGCCTGCAGCAATATGCTGTGTGAGAACTGAAAAGTAAAGATGGTGATCTATTTATCGGACTAAGGTAACTACAATACAAGTTGCTATGGTTAAAAATATGCAGTTGGTCTAAAGTCTTCACTACTTGTTATCTAGATATCACAAATTGTCGAATTTTTATTTCTCTTAGAAGTATTCCTTTTAATACCAGTGGGATACTTAAGTTAATAAATGCCACTGGTAATTCTTATTCCAGGTGTAGTTGACATTTGAAAGCCAATAATCACAGTAAAAAAAACATATAAAATGTTAATTTATCTATAGGACAGGCAATCTAGTTATGTTCCCAATTAGAGCATTTCATCTTCCCATTGCTCTCCACGTGGTAGTCGCGAGAAGAGCAACCCAGCCACAGTAAGAGAGACACAGAGCATAAATCAGGTGTGATCAGCGTTCCCCTTTGTCTTCCCTGAAATCACCTCACAAGAGATTCTTCTTCGATTCTCATCAAAATAGATTTTAAATCTTATTTTATTTTCTTGTCCTCACATCTCTTCAAAGCAAGATAGATGCAGGGAAGACTCATCTCCAAAGATACAGGGAGAGAGTGATGAGTCTTCCTTGCTGCTGCTGTGAGGGTCGGGACTGCCGGCTGCAGCCGACTGTGTAGAGCTTTATTCCTCCCGGCGATGACAGGAGCAGCTGTGGCTCCAAAGCCCCTGTCAACTCAGAGATGATTTGTTATGGGTGATCTGTCAGGGGCTGTCCCAGCTGTGCTTCTGAGCCATCTCTTCGAATAAATGAGAAGCTTTGCATTACAGTGAACACCGCCCTCCTGCCGAGCAGCGCCACCTTCCTGTCCCCAGCGCGCTGCTGAGATCCTCGACGGGCACAGCCAGGGCTACGTGACAACAGCCGAGTCACGTCGTTGTCACATCGCTGGTTAGCTGTGACAAAGCAGTTCTCTGCCAGGAGAAGCCATGATGGCCTGGGGCAAGGCAAAGGTTCTTCTCTTCCAGAGTTAAGGCAGCAGTGAATAACAGGCCAGGTGGACCAAACTCATGAGGTTTCTGTGGGGCTCAGCACGGCTTCTACTCTGCAGTTTGGGGATACTCAGTGACAACTCCCGGATGTGGTGGGACTCAGGGGCGTAAATGAAGCTGTGTAGCAGCAGCACAGGCTCTCTTGTCTTGGCAGTCAGTGCAGACGTGTGCTTGTTTCTGTGTCATCTGATGTGCCCATCCTTAATTCCACTTAGAAGGAAAAAGGCAGTTGCTCCTTTCAGCCAGCAGCTGCCACTACTGCCCTTCTATGGCTCAAAACAGTTTTGAGGGAGAATGTGTTTATTAAGCAGCTAGCCTTCTGTTTGTTTGAGGGGTTTGTTCCTTTACTGGAATAAAAAATGGGGTGAAGAAGGGGACTTGAGTTGGCAGCATTTATTCCCTTAACTTCTCAGCACCAGCTGCTATTGCTTCTGAAAGAGTCCAGAGTAATAACCCTCGTGCTTTTACATGGATTGCTAAGCCTTGTATTTAACCACTACCACAACATAATACATGTGGATGATGCTGCAAAATGCTCACTATACACAGGGGGAGAACCAGGAAGAAAAATGGTAAGAGGGACTTCTGACAAGCTCCACACTCAAAAATAAACCCTTTCCAGGTTATGTGATATGATGCAGTGCAGATGTTGAGTTTGATCACATCTTAGTCTTAGACTCCTGGGGCTTTTCTTTCCCTCATGAAGTCCAGAAGCACTCAGGGGATGAACTGAGTTCCAGATGCTTAAATTCCAACTGAGATTTGCAAGACTCTCAGTACTACTTCAGATTGCTTTGGTTTTAGATGTGGTTTGATGCTGCCTCTCTTTTATCATGTGCTGTGAAAATCAGCAAAATCAGGCTGACACATAAGGTGCTGTGCTTGGATAGATGAGCGGGAGTACCCTGATATGAGGAGGGTAAGTCATGCCCCAGTGCAGGTTATCTGCTGGTTACTCTTGCACCTTTTTTGCAAAGCTATCTATGAAACATTGGCCTCCCTTTGCTTTTACTTTAGGTGTGCTTCCTGCAGAACCAAACAGGTTTCTGTGCCAGCCCAGCCTGTGCTGTGACTGCACTGGACAGGAAAAAAGGACTCCTGATAATGGGAGAAGTCTGATCGGTTGGGTCTGCAGGGCTGGGGTAAGTGAACAGCAAGCTGAGATGTCCCATGCATCAGATATCAGATCTTCACAAAAGAAAATAGATTGGCAGTTTTAACAGAAGTGTCTGTTCAATATTAAAAATATGTTTTAATGCTTTTCTCATTTATTAAAATAAGGAAACCTGAAATTTCTTTGACAAAAAGGTTTGGATGCAAGCTAATTTTATTTTTTTTTACCTTAAAAATGTTACCTAGGAATTGCATACAACCCTGAGTATTACTTGTTTTGTCAATGTATTGAAGTGTTTTGGAGACTCAAAATGTGTTCTTGACCTTCTTAGAGTCTTTTGAGTGTTTAATATGGACCACAATGGGAATATACAGTTGCTTGTGTCTTTCCACAAGCTTTACTATTCACAAGCCTAATTTTAATCCTGTAATATCTGGTATTTGTTGGTTGAAACACTGTATTTTTTGATAGCAGAAGTTGGTGGGTTAATATGTGGTCAGTGCTAACACCTTCTCTGTGGATAACCTGCAGGCCTGACTGCCACCCTTCCATAGGTGGAATCCTCTCATGGCATTTGAGGTGTAGGGAGACAAACACCATTGGAAGTCAGCCTGGATAATATTCAGCACAACAAAGAGGTAAATACATTCCATCTCTGGAATGGTGCTGCTCTACACCCTCAAGAAACCAACCAACCAACTAGCAAACCAACAAAAATAAAATGGAGGGTTTTTTGTTTGGTTGGTTGGTTTTGGGTTTTTTTGAGAAATAAATGCAATAGAGATCACTTAGTAGTTCGTAAATGATAATCGGCTTTTAATCTTCCATGTTTTATTACTTTTCCATGCTGAGTGCATAATTCCCAGCAGTGAACAAATTTTTACTCAGCTGAAGACTTAAATGTTTTATTTCTTCCTTTTGGTAAAATATTTAAAGATCCAATTGATAACTCCCACCTCTTAGCCTGAGCACTGGAAGGAGCACATTAATCACACAAAACAAAGAATTTTAATTCTTGCTTTGGGGGAAAACATGGCTAAATCGTGATCCCTAATGAAATGTGTCCCCTGAAATAAACTGTTCCAGGAAAATCCTACACGGCTACATCAGCGACATGTGTGGTAGCAAGCAGGGTGCTGGCATGTTATAACATAGTCACAGAAGCACAGGGGACCTTGCTGACCCTGTCCCAGGGTTTCAGAGCAGCTGTTCAGGAGCTGGTCAGGCTCTACCCTTGAGCTCTTTGCTCCTCAGCAACAGCCCTGATAATGTTAGGAACCTTTGTCTCCATCTGAAATGTGCACGTGGCTTTTATCCTGCTGCTATGTCTTCTCAAGCTTAGAAACACTCATAGGTAGGAAATAGAAGTTCTCAGTCAGAGATGAACCTTCCTCTCCCTTTCTCCCCCATCTGTTGGGGAAGACGAATTGTCTGTCCTTCTCCCATTGCACCATCAGGAGTAACCTCTTGTCAGCACACATTTGTAAAGAGATCAATTTAAGTAAAAATACATGTTCCAGTCTTAGTACGTGATAAAATATAGACTAAGGGTAGGGCTGGGAAATAACCCAGCCCAGCTTCCTGAACATCAACAGGGAAGATATTTACATGGGAGGAGCAGTACAAAAGACTTCTATATTTATACATTCTAGACACAATGATTGTATATCAAGAGTAAGAGGATTTTTGCTTTTAATATGCCATTAGTTAGTGGAAATTAAGGCTTCCATTGATTGAATAATTTAAGTGAATTTAAATGTCAATTTGTTTATGAAGGAAAGTTTAATATGAATGAAACTAACATGGCTCTCTACAAACTGACTAGAGTTCAGTTCAAATTTTCTAGATTTAGACAACGTAAACAGCATCGTTCTTAGTTTTGGACCATTTACAGTGTCATGACCATGAAAAGTGGATTTAGCATAGGATTTGTTTTACATATGTGCTGCGTTGGGGAAAAGGGACAGTAAAAATCAGGGCATTTATTTTACTGAGCTGGTATGCTTTTGAGAACAAAACAGTTTTATTTAAAAAAAAATAGAAGAGATGGTTTCAGCAGAGGTAATGCCTGCTCCTGGCTTACTTCCCGGCACCGGCCGCCCCTCTCCGTGGTGCTGAAGCGGCTCCCGCCGCCCCCGAGGGCGCGAGCTGTGCGCGCAGGGCCCGCCCTGCATCCTCCGCCCCTGCATCCCCCATTCCTGCATCCTTCGTCCCTGCATCCTTCGTCCCTGCATCTCCCGCCCCTGCACCCGTGGCCCCTGCATTCTCCCCCTTTCATCCCCCTTCCCCCCGAGTCCCCCTTCCCTGCATCCTCCGCTCCTGCATCAGCTCCCCCCCGCATCCGCCGCCGCCGCTGCGGCTCCAGCGCCGCCCCCGCCCCGCGGCCGCGCAGCGCCGGGCGGGCTCCGGCGGAGCTCCATGGCGGAGCGCGGTCCCTGAGGCGGCGGCCTGGGCGGCATGGAGGCGGATTTCGCCGCCTTCGGGAGCCCGCTGTGCGGCGAGGTCAAGCGCTTCTGCCGGCGGGTGCGGGAGACCTACCGGGAGATCCAGGAGGACCTCACGCCCTACAAGGATGATCGCTACTATCGGTACTGCCGGGCGCAGCTCCGGCCGGGATCGGGGGCCGTCTCGGGGGGCGAGCCGGGAGGGTGGTGCCGGGCATCACACGAGGAGCCCGCGGATGAGCGCCTGGGAGCGGCCGCCCGGCCCCGGGGCTGCTCCAGGCGAGCGCCCGCGTCCTGCAGCCCGGCGGCGGAGGGGCCTCTGCTCCGCCCTGGGGATGTGCTCTGGCAGCGCCTCCTGGTCAGACAGCCCCACGCCTCTCTTCCTGCCCTCACCTTTTCACATCTTTGCACAGGCAATTTCCATCTGTGTGCCTCTGTGCTGCGCCTTTTCCGCTGTCGAGGCAAGCGAGGGGGATGTGTTCCAGAGGCAGCCGTGAAACAATCCTGGAATAGGATAGGAATAGATTACGAAAATGACAGTGGTTGGCAAAGGTTGAGGTCAGAAGGGACAGATACACTGCGTGGGCTACACCCACATTTCCTCTGAGCCTTGCCCTGTCTGCTGTTTCCCTGACTCACCAGTGATGGTTAGAGAGTATGGATGATTTGAGATTACACAAGGCTATGAAGGGCTCCAAGGGTGTTGGACGCCTGGGTTATAAATGAAAATAATTTTTGAATTGGAGGAATGTTCTGAAAAAGTAGAATGAACATCAGGAGAAACAAGTGCCAGGAACTATGCAGAGAATGGATGCTGTTCAGCCACACAAATACAAGTTGGAGAACAAACAGTTATATGACATTTTTGTATAAAAAGGGTATAGAAATTGTAATCTTTTATAAAATAAGCTCTTTCAACAATATCATTGTCTTATACATATAAAGAAGGTAAATAATTTTGGTTGTACAGCAGAATCATAAGATGTGAGAATTAAAATTACACCACCTACTTTAGTCAACACTCCAGACCTTAGTGTGAGCTA
The DNA here is from genome assembly GCA_013390045.1 of Picathartes gymnocephalus. Taxonomy (NCBI): domain Eukaryota; kingdom Metazoa; phylum Chordata; class Aves; order Passeriformes; family Picathartidae; genus Picathartes; species Picathartes gymnocephalus. Next base: position 52,687 of record WEKY01051405.1, read on the forward strand.
TGTCCAATTCTGGACACTTCAAGGGGCTGCCAGTGGAAGAGAGGATAAAGACAGGGATGTGGATAATCAGAAGTCTCAAAAACATAGCTTTGAGGAAAATTTGGGATTACTCCCCCAAAAGAACAAACACTTAAGTCGGAGGAATAGGAATTTCTGTAAAGAGAAACTTCACGTTCATCTTGGATAAAACATTACAGAGTAATATTAACTGAAGCAATAAAAGTTCTTGTTAGACATCAAGAAAAAAATCTGAATGGGAAGGATGGCAAAACACAACAAGAAAGGATTATCCAGACAGACTCTAGCACCTCCATCATTGGAGGTTTTTAAAAATGAACACATGCCAGGAAAGTCTCAGATCTGGCAGATGCTCTCCTAAGACAGAAAGATGAGGTACCTTGTAAGGTCTCTTCCAGCTCTGTTTTGCTGTGCATCTGGGCAGTCTGCTTCTGCACAGTACCCCAGCTGTTCTGCTCAAGTCATTTGACTTCAGTATGCAGTCACTGTTTTTCCCAGTGAAGGGGCAGGTGGTCCATTAGACTGAATTTGTCTCATTGTTCGCAACAGCAAAGACTACAGAGTCACAGAGCTTGGAAACACTGCCTGACAGCTGGCAGAGTAAAAAAACCAGCTTTTCCTGGCAAAACAGTGGCTCCTTGCACCTAAGCGTGGTGTGGGAAGCCATGGGAGGTGATAAGGAGTGACAGAAATGTACCTGTGTGCATCTGGCAGCACGATGAGGAATATTGGCATTAGAATGGAGAAAGAGGGGAGACATTAACTTGTTGAATTAACAAATAAGAGGTTCTGGGAGAGGCATTTGTTCAGCTTTATTTCCAGAAGAATTTTGAGCTCTCCAAGGTAAACTGTTAACTCATTTTTATGTCCTTAAGAATGTATGGAGGGACTTTGTGCATTGAAAAGAAAAGATGCTAGCTCAGTGAATCAGGTGCTCATAGAGTTAGTGCTAGATTGCCCTTTCTTCAGTGACAATACCCCCAAGAGGTATCAGCTGCAGGTCATCTAGAATGAAATGGAGTAATATTGGACTCTTAGCATGGAAATATTTCCTGACTTACAAGCCATGCTAGTACTTCTCTGCATTCCAAAGATCTTAACCTAAGTGACCCGGTGTAAAGTGAGTTTCTGCTACTGCCACTGCATACTTGCTGTTCTGGTGAGTGTTTTCCTTCGGCACTATGGATGGATGTAGCAATGGCACCTTGCTTTTTAGATCCCTGGTGTGGAGGAGGGTTTCTTGATGCTACCATGCATTCTTCTTACAGCCAACTCTCACTTACAGGAAGGAGAATTAGATACTTGATCCTCTTGTTCCTTTTTCTTTTACTCAGGATGTTTGGTCAGGTTATAAATGAGCATACTCAGGGATGTAATGTAGAGACTTACTGCTCTGACAGCAGAAGGAAGTTGGGACATTTGACCAATGAATTGCCGTGTAGCTTGTCTTTACTTCAAATCAAGAAGAATCGGATTCCTAAAAGCAAATAACATCTTCTACTAGACCAAAAAAAAAAAAAAAAAAAAAAAAAAAAAAAAAAAAAAGAAAAGATGGTAAAACCATATAAAAGCATGTTTTCTCTTTCACCCTTCTCTGAGCGCCAACCAGAAAACACAAAACTGGAAAGCTTTGGAGTAGAGCTGATACAAAAATGGAAAAACACCAAGCAGTCAGTCCCCTTTGTGACCCTTGACTCAGGAGTGCTTGCTGTACGTGCTGATTTTCACTGGCAGGGGACTCAGTACAAGGCAACGACCCAGCTCATAGATGGCTGATGGAGTATTATCCCAAGTAACTGTCCTCTTGTGGCATGGATGGCTGAGTTTAGTGATGTTTCTTGGTGATGTTTTTCTTTAATGCACAATGCTCTGGAACATGTGATCCAGCAGCTTTCTGTGAGCAGCCTGTTCTTTGGGCACAGGGCACAGCTAAAGTTGGCAGACTCCTTGGCCATCCCAGCTGTCCTAGGCTGACTAAGCCCTAAAACTAAGACACCAGGTTATGTCATCCTCACTCTGCAGAGTCCCAGGGCACTCATTCACACTATAGAGATGGAGGGGTGTCCACATTAGTGAGTTTGTTCTTCTCAATAGCCCAGAACAGTCTGTACCTTGTACCTCCTGGTGTATTTCCCCATGAGCAAGAGCTACTTCACCCAGTCATCTGGGAGAGACTGAGAGATCAGGGCTAGGGACATGGCTCAGGACACTGATGAACCCCAGCTGTCTAGGTTAGGGGTTCCCTTGGGCAGACATGACACTGCATGGTGTGCTTGTCAAAGAGACTGTGTATTTACAGATTAGTGGGTGTGATATAAAATAACCTCATCCGTAAGTTTGGGCTGGACTCAGTGCACTGAAGATTAGTCTGTGGTACACCATGTGGTGCTTGGTGCAGTAGATAAGCTTAGAGAAGGCAGAGGAAGAAAAAGTGTTACACTCTCCCATGGGTTGTATGGACTGCCATAAAGCACATCAGATTTACTGCAGGAACTTCAGGACTGCTCTAATTTGTACCTCTGAAGAATTGGTCCAAACAAGCCCCTTGAATGAACAGTTTGTTTGTTTGCTTGGTGCCTCCCCCTCCCACTCCAGTATGTTCCTTCCTCCTTTATCATGCCTCCTGGCTGGGATGGCAGGGCAGGGACAGCTGGCAGAGGGCAGATGACAACTCCCCTGCTTCTCTAAGCCATTTTGAGTAGATTATTGGTATGAAAAGAGCTTAGTACCAATGTTACTAAAACATATTTTTATCTCTTTGACATGTTAGCAGTGAGATACCAAAGCTTACCAGAAGACACCAGGCTTTCCAATCAGCTGACAGATATTTTTCAGTGGAAATTTAATAACTCTATCACGTAGCTGGTGTTGAAGAGTTCAGCTTGCTGGAAATTTTGATAGGAATTTAACTGCCTACCTGATAGAGAGGAGAGAGCATGAGGGTGGCCAAATTGTGGTGTGACATCAGAGCTGCATAACTGCAAGTAACAACACCTCATTCCTGAAAAATCCATTTCTAGGTTAATGAACATATCTCACTGGCCAATCAGCTTGTAGAGGGAAGCACATTGTTGATGCTGAATTTAGTAATAATACCCAGAGACTGAGATAAATGACCTACAATCTGCCCCGCTTTAAACAAGGGATAAATTTTAAACTCCTATCATGTAATAATGACATTTTGTACATCAAAAAGAAAAGACTATATATAGGACACCACGAAAAGTATTTTTTAACTTGTAGCTTTAATTAGTGCTTGATGTTACACAGACAATCTTCAAACCATGTGGCACAATTTCATTGACTGTGGTTCTGCCCATTTGGCAAAAAGACCAGAGAATACCATATCATTTGACTCAGCAATAAAGAGAAGCTGTTAATTTTTCCTTAGAGAGCTAATACCTGTGTGCTTCAGAGAAGAAACTTGAAGCTGCCAGAGAAGGCTGTTGTTATAAAGTATACATTTCTTCACACCTGAAAATCTTCCACCAGTGCTGAAAGTGCAAGTCTGTCAGAAGCCATGGGGTCAACAAGACCTTGTTGGACATCTGCAGTCAAATTCCTGGAAGGTTCATGCTGCCTTCAGCCTTGACCCAGGCAGGATCTTCAGTGACTGCTTTGAGCCACAGCCAGTACCCTTCTCTTCTTCTTCCAGGGTCCTGGCAATTGGGGGAAGAACCTGAATGACCCCAATGTGAAGAATATATCAAGGGCCAGAAGGCTTGAAACAGAGGAAGGAGGATGAGACTAACACTGTAGCTTCATGATTGCTTTAAGCTGCCATAAGCTGACTCAAGAAGCCATCCTAGCACTCATTTCCCTGGTCACACATTTCTGCTCTCTTCCTCATCTGCCCACAATTAATCTTTTATCTGCACAGTGACTGAGCAACTGATTCCTGAGTGACTTTTAACTCAGATGATTTCCATTATCCGAGTCACCAGTCTACTTGCACTAACATTAGTGCTGGCAAAATTCAAAGAGCTCCAGCTAGAGAGAGGCTGGATTTCACCTCTTGTCACTGAAACTGTAGGTGTGAGCCATGAAAGTGTAAACTGGCCATAAAAGTGCAGCTAAGGTGGTCAGTATAAGCAGAATCCCAGCAAGCATTCAGCCTTCTTATTCATAGCTCAGTCTGCCTTCTCTTGCAAGCCTCATTCATCACACCCTGTCCAGCTCCTACAACAGATGAGGCAGACTGCAGCTTCTTGCAGTATTTCATCCCGGAGCAGGTCAGACAAAGGCACTGAGTGGCACCTTCTTGGAAGAAGCAGAGTCAGACTGACTGATTCTGTGGAGACAGAGGAGTTTCACAGTGCCTTCCCTCCAGATGTTTGGTTTGTAAATGCAATGCCAAAATTTTCACAATGTAAACTGTAAAAATTTTCACTGTAAACATGCAATGTGCATGTTTACAGTGTATTCACAACTCTTTGAAAGTTGGTAGATGGAAAAGAGAAATGTGGTCCCATGGCTAATTGAATTGAGCTGGATTTCAAGTTCTGCCACCCACACTGTTCTCCAAGCGACTTTTGGCAAGGCTTAGTTTCTCTGTGCTTCAAGTTTCCTACCTACCCAATGAGAAGAACATATTTTGGTTTGAGGATAATAAATTCACATTAGTAAGACACCTGAGTGCCAGAGGGATTGGAGCAGTTCGTGGAATAGCTCAGTTGTGTGCACATAAATGGAAGTGTAACTGCAGAGAGTTGTAACTCTGCGACTGCACTTCCCAGAACACTGGGAATGGTCACAGATGCTGTAAGCACCATTCCATTATTTTCTGGCTAGGGAGAACTTGCTGGAGGAGCCTGAAGTGTGCTGAAAGCTACACAATGCATGTGATAGTAATCCATGACCAAATGACCAAATTGTGGCTTGGCAGTGATAACTTGTTCTGAGCAGATACAGTTTGTTACGTTGTCCTGATTACTAAAGCTTTATTTTCTTCCCCCAGTTAATTCTTGTCTACAGTTTAAATTCTTGTTGATTTAAAATGCGTGGACACCTTTTCCTCATAAATTGGTACTATATATTTCTCAAAACAGCTATTTTTATGAGATTACTAAGCGATCATTAGTACTGTAAATCACAGATGGGATAAATACTAGTATCAATGACTAAATTAATTCTCAGCATGTTTTTAGGTTCAGTGGTGTTACACAAGAGTCATACTGGGTCCCACGGGTCACAAGTAATGACATAGCTGCCCACAGAGTAATGGAATAAAATGAATAGTATTATTAATCCTAAGTGCTTTTAAAAAGGAAATGCAATAAGACCATCATATTATGTAAGTAAGCTTTTAATGAAAGTATTTAATTGTGGAAGAGATAATTTTAAAATTATATGTTGACTGATCTGTTAAACATTTCTGGGGTCATCCCAAAGTGGCTCTGCCTTATGTATATGACAAACACCAAATCCAGGTGGTACTCTGGATTTCATTCAAGACTGCACATCAGGTATTCCCATGTTTTAGTAAATGCAGTGCTGACTTTCTATGAGCAAATGTTAGAGCTATCAAAAATAAGTACAAAATATAGTTTGGCTAACCCCTATACTCTCCTACTCTTTACCATCACTACTCAGATTGACAATCTTTGTTGTCCAGTCTTAGGACATTTAACAGAAATCCAGAACAGAACTCCAACTTTACCTTAACATTGTGCGAGAACAAAACACAGTTAGGTATGAATGAGAGGTTTTTATTACGTAGTGTGTTTAAAGTAGTTGCTTACTCCTAGGATTTAATTTCTGTTGCTCGTGAGCTGACTGAATTCTCTGCAAACATGATACATCAATCACATCCCTTGAATACCACAAAGCTGCGTGCAGGTGACTGCAGTGACAGCATTTTAATTCCACTGAAAGAGCTGGTAAACAAAATAATTCGCAACCCAGGCAGCACTAAACACGCACGTGTTCAGCATGGATATGTCACATTGGGCCTTTTGCATAAAATGGATGGGTTTAAACTGGATTCAGGAACACTTACCTGTCCTAAGTATTTTCTGATTATACAGTTACATTTCTCTCTGCTACCTGTGGTTGCTACTACTAAAGCACAAGATGAAAAAGTGCACTGGAAATGTGGAAAATACTGTGTTATCCTGACACAATGACACATTTGGCCTCATAACAAACAGTATGAGGTTCAACAAGACCAAGTGCGGGGTCCTACACTTTGGCCAAACTCCATTCAGTGCTACAGGCAGGGAGAAGAGTAGTTGGGAAGTGGCCCAGTGGGAAAGGACCTGGGGGTGCTGGTCAACAGCAGCTGAACATGAGCCAGCTGTGCCCAGGTGGCCAAGAAGGCCAATGCCATCCTGGCCTGGATCAGCAATAGTGTGGCCAGCAGGAGCAGGGCAGGGATTGTCCCCTTGTACTCAGCACTGGTGAGGCTGCACCTCCAGTGCTGTGTTTGGTTCTGGGCCCCTCACTCCAAGGACACTGAGGGGCTGGAGTGAGTCCAGAGAAGGGCAATGGAGCTACGGAAGGGTCTGGAGCACAAGTCCTGTGAAGAGCAGCTGAGGGAGCTGGGAGTGTTTCACCTGGAAAAAAAGAAGGCTCAAAACAGAGTTCATTGCTCTACAACCACCAGAAAGGCGGGTGTAGCCAGGAGGGGGTTGGTCTCTTCTCCCAGGGAACCAGCGACAGGACAAGAGGAAATGGCTTCAAGCTGTTCAGAGGTTCAGGTTGGACATTAGGAAGGATTTTTTCACAGAAGGGTGATTAGACATTGGAACAGGCTGCCCAGGGAGGTGGTAATGGCACCATCTTTGAAGGTGTTTAAGGAAAGAATGACGTGGCATGGTGTTAGGTCATAGGTTTGACTCAATGATTTTGGAGGTCTTTTCCAACGTAACCACTTCCGTGATTCTGTGTCGCTGTGATTTTGAACCCGCAGCGCTCGGCAGGGCAGGACCAGCCGTGTGCTGGCGCCGCAAGCCGGCGCACCAAAGATAAGCTGGCGCCGTATCGCACTCCCTCCCGAGGGGTCTCTCCCGCTCTCTCTCCCGCCGCCCCGGCAGAGCGCGGGCGCGTGTCCCCTCGGGCTCGCCGTACTTGCCCCCCCGCCCCAGCTCCCCCGCGGCTGGGG
>WEKY01051405.1:59898-72586 GCA_013390045.1 Picathartes gymnocephalus
CCGTGAGTGGGGGCGGGGGGAGCGGCGGCGGGCGCGGGGGGCGCGCGAGCCCGAGGCGCGCCGGTTCGCTCGGGGCCGCCTCCGGGTCCCGAAGAAACTCCTTTCTCTGAGGGAGGAGCTGACCGTTGTCAGTCAGAGAATCGCAGAACGGGCAAGCTTGGAAGGGACCGCAGTCCCTGGCCATCTGGCCCAGCCTGCCTGCTTAGGCAGGGTCCGTCCTAGAGCACAGGGCACAGGGTTGTGTCCAGACGGGTCTTGAATAGCTCCAGGGAGGGAGACCCCTCAGTCTCTTCGGGCAATCTGAATCTAATTCGGTGTATGCACGTTATCCTCGTTAAGGAAATCAACCCGCCGAGGGTTAAATGAATGCTTCTGAGGCTGTGGTTCTCCACTGACAACACCGAGGGTGACTGCCCTTTTCTTCCGGGGAAAGCTGTGAGTTTGCCTTTTATATGGTGGATAAAACCTCCCTCCACGCCCGGTATCTCCACTCTCAGATTGTTTGTTAAAGGAAAAAGAAAAACTTGTTTTCCCGGATATCTCTTAGCATGGATAGAGCCATAGCCGTGCCTAATTATTCAGACTTATGAGAATACAACAAACAAGAACTAAAAAAACCAAGCCAAACCCACCCCGTGCACACGTATAAAGGTAAAGCATAGCCATGATTATCTGTCAGTTGTCATGTAGCAGTTCTGTATAGTACTGACAATGTTAATTTTATGCCTCTTTTTATGTAGTCATGTACTGCCTCATTAACTATTAACCCTTCTGGAATACATCTGCGAGAAGAAATTCAAGGTCTCTTGAGGGACACCGAAGGAAGCAATATCTTTAAATGAGCAAGTGCAGGGTGTATGGATAGACCCAGTACTGTGAATGTAGGTAGCGCATATAATCATTCAAATCAAAGTGGGTTTGATGGTTCTGTTTGGGAGTGAGCCTAAAATAGAGAAGAGCAGTTGGAGGCAGAGATGTTGAGGCTAGGATTTCAGAAAAGCTGCTGTGCATAAAAGAGAGTTATTTCTGATTTTAGTATTAACTCTGTGCCTACTTACTGCTTAATCTCAGTTTCGCCCCAGCTTTCCCTTCCTTAAAGTCAGTCTTAAGTGAAAACTATTGTATAACAGGCTCTGTTTTTCATGATGGTCTTCATTAAAGACTTTGTTGTACAGTCATGAGAAGTGATTTGAAGATGAGGAATATTCTGAGAAACATTTTGCTGAACCTTTTGAGATAAAACGTTAATCCAAAAACAAGATGTAACCCACCTTTACATCTCATGTATGAGTGGCTAGTGAAAGATTGCAGTTGTTATGAGTGTGCATTTCCAAAGTTCGCTCCATCACAGGCTGCACTAGTGCAGTTTACTGACTGCAATTTGAGATGTCTGTATAATATTTCTCTGTATCTCAGTGCTTTCTCCTCCTTTGCAGTCAGTTGCAGACATAAGTTAATTATAAACCACGCTGAATTAGGATAAAGCTGAGTGTAGGTGGTAAAAGCTGCCTGAAAGACCTGCAGACAATTGAGCTTTTGACTGCTGTGGTTGGCCTGATTAAAGCATCTTCCACTTTGCTTGGTAAAGCAAAGCACAGTTCTTTACTTGTTTAAACAGGCGCATCCAGAGTGAGGAATCTTTTTTGATTTTTCCCATACATGTGTTTCCACCATTTCATTCTTTGTTGGGCCTTTCACACGTTAAGATAGAGTCTGTCAGTGAGGCATCACTCACTTATGTATATTCATAAACTTTATATAATCTCTTTCCAAGAGGCAGGTGTTAAACAATGAACTTACGGAAGGTGATTTTACCTGCTTTGTATGCCAACTGGTGATAGGTGCAACGAGACACTTAAATATGCACAAGGAAGTGCTGCGACTGCAGCGAGGGGCAATGAAGCATGCATCAGCTGATAGGAATGCTATAAATTGTTGTTTGGCCTCATGAGAAATGCAGTTAAGATTTGGCTGAGTTCTTACATTTGCTCTTAATAAAAGCGTCCATGTTGCCTTACTGACCTCTAAAGCAGCACATTCGGTCAGTGGCTTAAGTGAGCTTTGAGGAGTAGAGGTGTGAATGAAAGGAAAACACGGGGTGTGCCCTTCCTTTCTGTCTCCACTCTTTGCTGGGTACAGCATCCCTGTTGGTAGGTAGGTAGGTGTTCACCTACCCATTCCCACTACTAGGTGTTGCACCATCTGGAGAGCAGCTGGAATAAAGAATGAGGCAATGTCTGGAACCTGTTTCTTCAAAAGCTCACAAGCACATCTACTCTGACTTATGAGTAAACCAAGGTGCTAATTGCCAGTGGTTGTAACACTCTGTTGGCTGGGTGGGGAACTGGTGACTTTCTTGTGAGGAGTGTGGAGACGGAGCTGCTTTTCATGTTCACATCATCCATTTTGAAATGTCTGCAAAAACTTTGAAATTAGGAGACTTATTAAAAGAACCAAGAACATGCATAGGGAGTCAGAAATATCCTGCATCAGCCTGTAGCTCTTAAGTGGATGCCCACATGTTCAGAAGCTGTTCAGAGCTGTTCAGAACAGCACAAGTGTATGTTATGCTTTACTGCAAACATTATACTCTTCCAGTTGTCAGCTATGCTTGACCCATGGACTTTCCTGTGTTCAGAGATCCTCAGTAAGCATTTGGTTAATTTAGGCATGTCACCGTTTTATGTACTGTTTTTATATGTCAAGGATTTTCTTGTTAAGGTTAATACTTTGGTATCTGAAGATAATATCCCATACTTGGTGTACTTGGGTAGACAGGGAACAGCAGGTCATCTGTGGAACTGAAGGAGCCCCTGGAGCTCGTAGAAAGATGCACCTTAGTTATTTTAGTACTAGTATGGATTTAATAGCTTTAACATGGTTTAAGTGAATGAAGGCTGAAGTTTTAAGACGTTGATACAAGAAAAATACTCCAGTTACATCCCTGCAAAAGTTGTGCAGGCAAGTTCTGGTTTGAAATGCCTCTATTAATTGGCATTTTTAAAAGTCAACTTAAAATCCTGTTTGTCTGTGAGACTTCTGTGTGATGATCTCATACTGCTTATACGGTAATTACTTTTGTGCATGATTTGCCTTTTTTGGCTGTACAATCAGCTAGTCTGACCTCTAGGCTGATACAGCTTCTGCTGTGTGTAAAGGTGTTTGGCAGGTATTTTGCAGGTGCTCTGCCTGGAGTCCTGCACAGCCAGTTTGTGCAGACTACTAACATTTGCAGTTACTTTTTTGCAGTTCTCATTAGTTCTGTAGTGTTTTCTTCCCTTCCCCACCTCTTCTGTTTGTTAATAAATTAAGATTTGGATCTCTCAAACTTTGCAGGAAAGGAAGAATATAAATTTTTTTTGGTAATGCTTCATTTGGAGAAAATGTAGGGATTCTCAAAGAAAATAGAGGCTGTTATTATTAAATCCTTGTACTGGTTTGAAGTGAATTGTTTGCCTTGCTTTTAGGAGCTACCGTACATGCAGCACATGGAACGTGGTCCCAGGGCTCAGACTGGGCTTATGGGAAGAGTTTCGCCACCTTTTCTGCAATTCTTTGTTAATGTGGTGAACCAGTAAGAGCACCATTCAGCTGGTGAAAAGAAGAAAGAAGTTTTATTCCAAGCTAAAAGGGAGCGCTGTCATTAAAGTCTTACCATTTCATTTCTTTCCATGATGGTGCTCATACAAATTTATCGAAAAACACCGCCATCCCCCCATCACCCCCCAATCCTCCAGCTTTTCCATATAAACTGAACAGATTGCTATGATCATACCTGCTGGAACTGCAGTAGAAAGTCTGGTATGTGGTGGCTCAGTTCTGGCGTAACCCAGGAGGAAATGGCTGTATTTTGAAACATGGTGGATTATCCACCTTATGTAGGATTAGTTGTTTGATCATATTTCCCCTAGGCTAACAGAATTGGAAATTACCTGTTTTCCAGGGAATGCAATTGGTATTTTCAATACACACCCACACCCCTGCTCCCCCATTTTGTCTTTAACCTAATGATAACCACCAAAGCATAGTGCAGGAGATGCCATTGCTTATATGTGTATTTGTATTTAGGTGGCCAGTAGTAAACTTCAGTTCAGGTTTCTATTTCCCAAGCTTTGGTGGAGCTCAGACAAGAGTTCAAAGCCTGAGCATGCACATCTGGCAGATCTGGAGTTCTGCCCTACTCCTTGTTAGGGATGATCCTGCGGGGATGAAGTATTTTTATAGGGTATAGACAACTCACAAGATCCTGTGCAGGTAACTGATTTGTTAGTGATGTCTTTCCATTTAGATTAAGCTGTCATTGCAGGAGACATAGTGTCTTGGATGTTTAAGTTATTAATGTATGAAATAACAAAAACAACCTTTTCTCCCTTTAAGAAATGTTTTCTATTGCTCAAGTTTTAGGACAATAGAAAAGCCTAGCCTAAAAAGAATGGGCAAAATTCATGCATTTTGGAGCACAGATGTGCGTATACATACATATGTCTGATAATTCCTGTTATCCTTGCTCTGTGGAGCAGCATTACTATTTTTGTTCTTAGCGTTACATGTTACCTCAGAGTTTGGTTTAATTTTCTTTGTTGAAGAATGAGTGGGGTCTATTTTCTGCCCCTTTAGAAATATGACCGACATTAATTCTGTGGTTTCTTTTGCTTCCTGCAGGCTGGCCCCCATGCGATTGTATACACTGTCCAAAAGGCATTTCGTTCTGGTCTTTGTAGTATTCGTTGTTTGTTTTGGTCTGACAGTCTTCATAGGAATAGCAGGTAAGGATGTTCTCTTTTTAAAAGATTACAGTTCTCATGTACTTTGTCTAAATCTGTTGGTATTTACAGATGTATTAAAATGCAAATGAGCTTACTGCTCCAGAGATGTCAGAGGAAGCATTAGTTTTGACAGGGACAGGAAAGTATTTCTTCTATCTCACTTTTTCATAGGAGAACTACCTACAAAGACTTGGTATTTGCAACTGCTTTGCAAGGGAGAGTCAGTAAAATGAAACAAAACCAGCTTCAGTGCAACATAGTCTTTCAGCAGACTGCTACATTAGTTATTTTTCTTTGTATTTCTGTTTGTAAAATTGTAGTGCTAGTACTTGATTTCCTGTGAGGAAACTGCTAACTTTAAAGCCTTCTAAATGTTTGGGTGATAAATGCCATGGAAATACAAAATATTTTAGTGTAAAAATATGAACTTAGTTGTCAAACAAATATGAACTTAGGTCTCTGGTTTCTAAGATCTTTGTGAGAGTCCCAATGTGACCTGGGAGGCTAAGCACATAGTGCCTGGGTACTTATCCTGGAGATCAGAGAGATTTGTGAAAGTCTAGCCAAAAGAGATGCAGTGTCACCAGGGAGTTGAAAAGCAAGGGGGCCTCTTTACTTCATGCCTGAGAGCTTTTCCAGGGCTAAAAACTTACTTGAAAAATAAGTCAGTGTGCTATCCTAGTAGTGTTAAATATACTGATACTCTGCCGTCAGGAGAGCTTTATCAATACAGAAGTGACAGACAGGGAGAGGGGAAGGGAGGCCCTGGTACTGATTAACCAACCCACCCCGTCTATAAGAATTACTTTAGGTTGTTACCATCTTCCCCTGGTTTACTGCTGACTTCTACATCACCCAGCATGTCCAGTGTGTTCTCCTGTGCTCCTCTCTGACACTTTTTGACCTGTCTGTTGGGTTGTCTCTACCTCTGCCCTGTCCTTTACCTCCTTTAGAGTGAGAAGGGCTGCCCAGGCCTGGGAGCCATCCAGTCCTGCCTGGCTTGGAAAGAAGGGGGGGTTAATTGGAGGCAGCTGTTTGGGCTTTTTATGGCCATCTGCGCCTTGTAGGCAGTACATTTGTCATAATAGCCTTCAATAATAAAATTTGTCTGTGAAATAAAACCTTCTTTCCTGCTGTTTGATTTATTATAGCAGCCTAAGGTCTAAATAGGCTTTCAGTTCATAAAGGTTAACCACTGATATTCCTGCAACTTGCTGAAGAAAGCTGAAGGGCATTATTTGGCCACTAAAATACTGCATAAACACAGTTGCAAAAGTGCATTTTATATGAATGATAAATGAAAAAATGGAATTATTTAATTTAATGTAATTTGGCTATTTGGCTTTAATATTGAATCATATGTGTAGCTGTGTACTTATACTGCCAGCCTGCAAGAAATGAAGGAGAGTTGTTTTATGTACGACTAGGCAAAAAGCAATGCTCCTGGAAGAGAAAACTGAGTGTTTTGTTCTTAATCAGTAGCAGAACCTGAGAGAGAGCTGTGCTGGTGTATTATGTCTGCATGCAGAGTAAATTGGTGATATGGTTACTCTTGGCCCAGGGGACTTGGTTGCTACAAGTAACACTTGGTCATCTGTACCCTGCTGTGGTCCCAGGCCTTGCCTGTGATCCCCTTCAGGAACTGGCATGGCTGTGGGATTCTTGTCCATGTAAGATTGGTTTGCTGGATAGTTTGGCTGACACTGCTCATTATTATAACTTAAATATTTTTAAAAGAATGCTATTTACCTTGGGCGGAGACCCACTGAACAATTACTGTGATATTTATTCCTCGTGGCTTTTGTTGACAGCTGCTTGCTTCCTGTGAATAGAAGGAGGGGCCCTAACAACAGAATGCTTCCTCATTAAAGGATACAGTCTGAGAAGAGTTCACCAAACCCTCTAAGTAAATGAAAGTGTGGGAGATACATCCATATTTACTGTGCTACTTTAAATATGCCATTGCCCATACTCAGCATCTCTACCTGCAGTTTGGGAAGCCTGGCAGAACTCTTGATTTTCATCTGAGAAATCAAGACAGTTTGATCTGAGATGGATGTTGCTCTTACAGTTCCTGTAACCCAAGATGGACACAGACTTGTTTGGTCTTTTTTCCAAGTTGCACTCACTTTCCTTCTCTTTTCTCAATGGGTTTGTGTTATCTTTGGGGTGAGACAAGTGCAAAGAAAATCCAAGGTGCAGAACTCATTTTCTGTAGCTGTGCAGTTCATCCTCTCAGGGTGGTTCTTTGCCTTCATCTGTTATTCTGTTGAGCAAGACTAAAAGAAAAACAATAACTAATTAAATTAGTCTCCATTTGTTAGTAATGCAGCCATAGCATCATTTTGTTTGAAAAGCTTTTATATATCACTTGCTAGAGAAGTAGCAGTTACAGCACTAGAACTTCATTATTTGTTTGGTGCTGTTCTTAAAAACTTGAGTGATTTCTCTGTCCCAATATTAGTTCATATCTTCCGATTAAAAAAATAAAAACCCCTTAAAAAAGGCTAATTCATTTGTTTTGTCAAGACTTAGTTACTGACGTGATGACTTACCAATGGTGAACACCTACTGAAATTCACTTTGCTTTTTAAAACAAAAAATGCCTTTCAGGAATCTGGTTTATATGTACTTTAGAGCTGAAAAGTTCAATGATGTAGAACTGACTTTATAGTGGGTGGCTGTTAGTGATGTTGCACTGCAATTCTAATATGAAATTCTAGCTGTGATGGCTAAAATTCTTGATTTTTCCTTTTAAGTCTGTAAGATGGTCAGTATTGTTATTAGAGTGGTTGTAGGTGCCCAAACAGTGCTGCATGTTTAGAGCCATCATGACAGCTTACCTATCTTGCACAGAGTGATGCCATGCTGCTCATTTATAAACTTCCTCCTTTTCAATTTTTCTCTGTAGTAATTTTGAAGTGTTTAGTCTTTGTGAGAAACTGCTTTTCTTGCATAGTTTTTATAATATTGAGTTTGTGATTGAAAGAACATATTTTGAGGATTAATAAATTCTGTTAAATTGCCAGACCAGATATATACAGGGAGAGACCATTTGGACAGAGGGATCTTCCTGGGCCAAATACAGGTGTATATGTCCTGCTCATGTCCCTACTTGCTATACATCTTCTCTGTCTGTGCTCACAACCTGCTGTATGGACACAGATCTTTTCCTACTCTTCCCTGTCACTTTTCCTGGTTTAATCCTTTCGTGTTTTGTGTACATAAAAACATGTGTGCATTCCTTTTGTCCTCAATCTCAGTTCTCTTGCATACCTAAAGGGAAAATGTACAGCTGTCTGGAACCACCTTGTCAGGAGATGTACAGAAGATGGGGCTTTTCTCAGAGGTGCAACACAAGCTGGAACACAAGAAATTCCAGTTAGATATTAGGAAATTTTTCTTACCCTAATGGTGGTTAAATACTGGAACATGTTTCCCAGACAGGTTGTGGGGAGTCTCTGTCCTGAAAGATGTTGAAGGCTTAAATGTACATAGCCGTCAGCAACCTGATCTAATTAAACCAGGGAGTTCTGTAGCTGAGTGCTTTCATGACTGCACTCCTATAAAATCTTGGGAGAGTACTGCTAAAATTGTAGTAGTTCAGAGTACACATTCAGGGCTTTTGACATGGAGTCAAAATTTACTTCCAATTTAATCATGCCTAGAAATACCATGGCAGAGATGCTTAAAGGAACATGCAGGTCAAATTTATAAATTACATTGAAATATCCAAGTGCTTTACTCTTTATTTGAAACATCTGAAAAGTGGAATACTATTTACCTGCTTTGCAGGGGATATTTTGTACAGTCTTTTGAAAACCTGTATTTACATCATCACTTATATGTATACTTCAATATTATTTTCTTTCTTTCTTCTTATATATTGTGTAGGTCCTAATGTAATTGAAACTTCTGTAGCAAGAACTGACTTAAATAACAGCCTAAAGGTAAGACTTAATAAATATTTTTGGATTATATGAATGGCTTTATTTGATGCTAGTAATGTTAAACTTTTCCCTCCTTCCCCCCAGTTATTTTAAATATATATTTAAATTTTTACTGCAGAATGTCTTAGTGGTGCTTTCCAATTTGAAGCTGAACATGAAATATTGTACTACCACTGTGTTACTTCAAGAATAGCCCAGCAGCAATTCCTGGTCTCTTACTGTTGTGAACAGGTCAGGTAGAGCTTTCTAGGATGTTTCTGCACAGCAGTTTCTGCTAAAGAAACACATGAGTTTTTGCCTGGTGAATTAATGTTGGAGATTCTTCTAGGGAGTTCAGAAACAGAAATTGAGAACATGCATTTAAAAACAATGCACTCAGTGGCAACTAATGATATCCCTCTTGTCATTTCCCTGTCTGTCTATAAAGAAATATTTCTTCATCTTGTTAATTGTTCACTATTACATGACCAAGACATAGGATCTGACTTCCAAAGAGGAACATTCACATGTTCTCAAATACTTTCATATTTTGGTTCTCGGTTCTTGCGTTTTTGTTTGTCTAGCTCTTCACTGTCAACCTAACATCTGAAGTATTTTTTGTGAAAGTGCAAAAAAGGTTTTGCTGTGGGTGTTTTTTTTTTAAGTACATTTCCTTTAAATGCACTGGGACATTTTTTTTACCTACTAGTCACCTACATATGTTTGGATTGATACAGTACTCTGGGTGGATTTTCTTTTTTTTAAAGCATACCTTGATTCCAAATTAGAGAATTCTTTCCTGCATGTAGGTTTTATCTGTTAATGATATCTTTAATTCTTTTGAAATGAATGTGGGATTTTTAGGAAACCTAGTGGAAAATAGGGTTTTTTTTGTAATTATAGTTTAACAAGTTTAAAACTGTAGCAGATGAAGGCCTACAAATCTGACTTTTGATGTGAAGTGCTAAAAATCATTTCTTATGTTCAGGCTAGGCCTCAGGATTGTGTTTTTCATGTTTGAACTTTTCTGTTTTATTGCTTCTGCTTTTATGGGCTTTAGGTAGTCATACCTTTCCTTACTTCAGTGCTCTGAAAAGTACTTGTGCTGTTTAAGCTACTTCTCTGGAAGACTTCTATGTGAGCTGTTTATCACGCTGTCCACAGCACAGCACCTGTAAATCCCTTCTCAAAAACGTTGTCACAAACATAATTAACATGACTTTCATCGTTTACAATGTAAAGGCTGGTGCTAACCTTGTGGGGGTTTTTTACAGCTGAAGCCATTTAATTTAAGTTCACCTCCACTGTCAACTTACAACCAGCAGCTGTGGCTGACCTGCATAGTTGAGTTGGATCAGCACGATGGTGAGAATCTTACCTAATTCTGAGAAAAATGCTTTAGCAACCAGTCTATTGTGTCTTTAATTCCATCTGTCACACACATGATCCTGATGCTTCCTGGCTGTGGTTGGTGGGTTTTTGCTCTGATACGCTTTTCTTCCACTTTACCCCCCTCCCTTGGTAAAGACATGGACAGCACTGATTGAATTGTAAGCAACAGGAGTAGGGGAAAAGTTGTTTGTTATTTCCATGAAAACAGTAGTATCTAGATAATCTATGTATTTCCTTCTTCATTTTGGGGGGAGTTAGATGTGTAGATTGTAATGATACTGATTTTTCAATAAAGCTTCCCTGTATATATGTGAGAACTACTCTATTAGTAATTTTTATTCTGTCAAGATTCAGTACAGGGCTTGTGACTTACTGCCTTCGTATAAAAATACTGTACCCCTACTCCAGTAGTGTGTAACTGAGTAAGTCTGAGTAATATTTGGATAGCATATGTATTTTGAACAATTTTGGAACTCTATTTGAGATTTCATTTCTGCATGTAGCAATAGATTAATGTTCTCTGTTTTAATTCCAGTATCCCTCAAGAAGAATGTGACTATGACAGTCAAAGTCCTGGGAGTGGTGAAGGATGGAAGCACACCATATGTTAACAATCAAGTTCACAATCGGATGAGATTACTCAGTTGTGCACAAGTATGCACTTGCTTAAACAAAACTCTGATGTAGCGCATTTTCTTTAAATCTGAGTGCATGCTACTTTACATTGCAAGTAAGAAGAATGTGTCTGTTAAGCACATCTCAGGAAAGACTCTACAGAACAGTTTTATTTATAGTGGCAATGTAGGCAGTAATGCTGACAAGACGCCTGCTTGTCCATCGTTCTTCTGTTTGCTTCTGTGACTTGTGTCTATTGCCCATTAAAGACCCCTCTTTCTTGTTAGAGTTGCTCTTTGTCAGTAAAGCAGCGGGTCCTGTTCAGTCGCCTAAACAGGTTTAGGAGTACCGAAGAAAGGGATATTGTAGCAGAAGATTTGATATGGGGTTCCAGAAGAGAGAACAATTCTTCTCCAACACCTTGCAGAGTCTGCTTGAAATCAGCTAGCAACTGTGTTCTGAAAAAGCCAAATCTTTTGCCACTGTGAAGAAATGTTTGGAGATTCTAATGTAATTTTCAGTGAAATTTTTAAGCTAAAAGACATCCAAAACAGCTTCTCCAGATGCAAATCCTTTAGGAAGGACATAGCTGAAGTTTTTTATGATAAGCATATATAGTAAATCAAGTGTTTTCTTTTTATGTACACATCTATGAAATTTGCAGAAATTAATTAACAGTGCTCCATTAGATTTAATTACACAGCCAAGAGAGCAGTATACTTGACTTTTCTCTTTCCTCCTGTTAACTTTTAAAAATGACAAGGTCGCCCCATCTCACCAGCTTGAGTTATTGACAGGGTTATCCAGTTCCGTCCTGGTGCTGCAAGGTGTTGCTGTCACCAGCTCAAGTGAAAAGCTGGCAGTGTTTATTGTTCAGCCATTGATCTACCTGACTGACTTTATCACTTCCTTCTGCTCTCTCTGGTATCTTTCAAGAAAGTCTTGATCAGACTTTCTTGATTGAGATTGGTGAGATATATAGTAAATATCATCAATATTGAACCATTTAGGAACAAGTTCTCCAACCTATACTAACAGTGCCTATTCTGGAATAATTTGAAGACTTCTATGTACTATTCTCTGTGTGTGTTCACAGAAATGCAGTGAAATCATTGTTGTTCACCTGGGCTACCTGAACTACACTCAGTACAACATATTTGTTAGCTTTGAAGATCTAAACAAGTTAACATACACCATCCAGAATATTACTTTCACAGTAAGTATAAAGTTTTATACTAGTAAAAGAAGTCTCTTTAACACTGTAGAAGTGTGCTTTACTGTAACAAAAACCTATCAGATTTTTGAAGATAAATAAAAAATGCATCATAATTATCTTTTCTGTCACTACTACTGTTAGAGCTATTATAGCATTTACTGTTGATAAGGGTCTAGACCAATTTCTTTAACTCTATAAGGAAAAATTTTAACAGATAAATTTAGTCCCAAATGCTGGGAGATATTTTTTACAATAGGCAAGCTAGATTATAACATCCAATTTTCTGCATTTGCTTATAGAGATGTTCCCTGTTTGATGGATGGTATTTTTTTCAGCCTCTCCAGGAGGTGTATCTGAATTAGCAAAACTTTCCAGACTTCATAAAAATGTGGGCTGGAAAGGTTTAAAAACTCAAAGGAAAATGAAGAGATTTTTTTGGGGGGCACTGTGCTTATGAGGAAGAGAATTTTTTTTTTCCGTAAACACAAGCATTTTACTAAAATAATTCACTCAAATGGTCTCCTGTGGAATAACTATCTCAGTTCATACTGCTAAAGATTGCTTATAAAACACTTATGTCATGTGTATTGATTGACTCCAGAAAGAAATTTAGAAATATTTGCTTTGGGAGAAAAGGGAACTAAGCCAAGTTTATAATACAGGTTACTACTGTATGTAGCATTCAGTGTGTCAGACCAGGTAGCAACCAAAAATCTTACTGTAAAGGAATAATATTTTTAATATACTAAATAAACTTTCTAAATATTAAT
>WEKY01051409.1:1135-31280 GCA_013390045.1 Picathartes gymnocephalus
CTTACTGTAGAACCTGCTCTCAGTCCTCATTCTTCTCTAGTAGCCTCTTTTGCTTTTTGATGCCATCTTCCCCAGAAGTGTGAACATAATAGAGAATTTTTACTTTACTTTTTTTTTTAACAGAGAGCAAACCTGTCCATATTGAAGTCAAAGAACAAAATGAAGTGGAAGAGGAAGAGGAGGAGGAAGATGATGAGGAGGAAGAGGAAGAAGTGAGTGAAGAATCTGAAGATAGTGAAGGCAGTGAAGACGAGGATGAAAAGACCTCAGATGAGAGAGAGACAGACTCCCAAGCTATTGGAAAACAATCTGTGGAAAAAAAGCCTAGCAGGGAAATTAGCTCTGATTCTGAGTATGACTCTGATGATGACCGCACTAAGGAGGAGCGTGCTTATGACAAAGCTAAACGGAGAATTGAGGTATTAAGATACACTTAGATTCTTGTGTTGTATAACAAACATTTCTTTTCAGTTAATTTTGTCAAATTTGTCAAAATGGTGGCTGTGTCAGGGCTAATATTTAAGCAGGTTCAGAAATTGTGTTAATTAAGAAAAAAATACTTGGTTTGTCTAAAAATGAATACTTTATCTTCAGGTAACTTGACCACAAAGATAGCAACTTCAGTGTTGTTCCCCTCCACCTCTATATCTCTCCTGGAAAAAGAGGCTTTTGTCCTTTACAAATAGGTATTTTCAAGTTTTAAAAGATGTGTCTAAACTGTTCAGCGCTTTCATGGCTGGTAATGTTCTTGGTTTCCTCACCCAAGGTGCTTGTTCAGAATGCACCATGAGCAAAGCTACCGTTAGTGGATATAACAGCTTAGCCTAGTAGACTGTAACCAGAACCAACCAACCAAAAATTTAACTGCTAGCCAAAATTTTTTGATTTACCAAAAGAGGGATGACAGACCTTAAATTGCCTTGAAAATATAAGTCCCACAGCTAACTCTGTGTTTGTATGTATGTAATCAAGTCAAGAGTTGAGTTGTAGTTTTTGATTTATACTTACGAATTTATATGTGTCTTTTACATAGAAGCGACGAGCTGAAAACAGCAAAAATATGAACACTGAAAAGCTCAGAGCACCAGTTATCTGTGTCCTGGGGCATGTAGACACAGGCAAGACCAAAATATTAGATAAGGTAAGGTGTGGAGAATGAAAGCACTGCCCTGTGCCTCTTGTTTATGCATGTATTTTTTTGGTCAAAGACAGAAAGAATTAGTGTGCTCCAACATAACTTTAATCTCTTACATGTAAGTATTTCTGGTCTTTTTTTGTCTTTAGCTCCGCCACACTAATGTGCAGGACGGTGAAGCTGGTGGTATTACTCAGCAGATTGGTGCAACTAATGTTCCTCTTGAAGCTATTAATGAACAAACCAAGATGGTGAAAAATGTAAGTTACAGCACTTCAACTGCATCTTAAAAATATGAAATGTAGACTAATAAAGGCCTTGTGAGATTTCCTGGCATCGACAGATGTACTTTCCCTCCTCTCTAATTTTGAGGTTGATTGTTTTTGAATTCTTATCAGTCCCCCACCAAAGGGAAGGCTGACTCGTTTTTCATACATTTGATTGCAGTTAATGCATTGCTGTTTCTTCAGAAAAATATGGACATACTGTTTAGTCTGTTCTGGACAGTGCACATACATAGACTGCTTCCTTGTCAGTATTTTGATTGTAAATTGAGGCTCTTGAAACCTCTTGAGTATATTTTCTGTTAAAAACTTACCCTTTGCTATATGTACTGAAATTTGGCCAATTCCTGATGAATTTTACTGTGTTACAGAAATAGTAACTGTTCTGTATTGTTTGTTTTGGATACTATATCCTATTTTGCTTGCAGAAGCAGCTGGCTGAAAGCCTTGGTATAGTAATGGCTTTTTCCAAGATTTTACTCAGCTTAGTAAATATGTAAAGTTAGGAGAGAGGAGAACATCATAAAGACAAGAATGATACATCTCACTGACCTGAAATGTCTTTTCCTCTGTAGGCTGCCTTATCTTACAGATTTTTACTTAGGTTATGGCCAGTTGATACCTGGAGGAATGTGCTGCATCATTTTTTTTAATGTTGAAATGACTGTTAACTGATTTGGTGTATAGAGAGTGCTGGCCTTAAAATACGTATCTCGATGGTTGAAGTGCAGGCTGTCAGTAATGTTGCTAGCTCTTATTTTGGTTTTTTTTCCTTGTGTAATGTCTACAAGATGGCTAATATTTTGAAATGTTAGTTTGACAGAGAGAACATAAAAATTCCAGGCATGCTGATAATCGACACTCCAGGACATGAGTCTTTTAGGTAATGTTTTCTCACAATGTTTTACTTCTCAGAACTGATGGCTAATGCATCTGGAGATATTTTTAGCAAAGTGCAAGGTCTTTGCTTAATTCATTGTGTTAGTTCTCACTTGAAAAAAAGTCCAACAAAACCAACTTAAAGTAGAGGAATTAAGTGGATTTGCTTCATTTACAGGTGCTTTTTATAGCTGATTAATTGCTGGCCTTTTATAGCTGATTAATTTTCTGACTTCGTGCCAATTGAGCCATGAATATCTGAAAAAGCATGTAAATAAATAGTTAGTGTAAGAGGAAAGATGGAAGCAGGAAGCTAGCTGGAGGAAAAAAGGTGAGGATTTCAGGTGACCTAAATACTCTGCTATGAAAAATTAAAACTTTTGTCCTGGTCTCTCATCCGTAGTGTCCCAGTTAAGGTAACTGACTTTGTAAGACTGGAAGTTACTACTTGCACAAGTCATCTGACTCTTAGCAGAGATCAAATGTTGTCTAGGAACACCAGTGGCATGCAGGCAAGCCACTAAGTCAGCTTTTAAGGGTAAAACACAACATGTGTAACTGAACTCACTGAGGTGAGATCTTGGGTGAAATCTCAAAGCAGAAGGATGATGACTTTGGTGTGACATTTTTTATTATAAACCTTTGTAAGCATTGAAATGCTGTGTTGTGGGTCACTTGACGTGATACTTCTTACAGCTCTCCACCTTCTGGCCAGGTTTTGTTTGGCAACAAAAATGTTAGTCTGTTTACATTGTATTGTATAAAATCATGATAGTCTTAATGTTTATGTAGTATATAAAAAGTCTTGTTCAGATTTTACACTCCTGCATTTCACTTTAACTGTCTCAACTGTTGCTCAGAAAATGATCAGAACATATCTTACATTGTAAAAATACATAATAATATGAAAACTTTTGGGAGAATAGTAATTTCTTAGTTTTGCTTACTCATTCTTTAATGTACTGTTAAATGAAAATTACAGACTGTCATTTGAATGGTTTACTGTTTTGAGGGGAAATAACTAGTTGATGAGCTTTAGCTTTTTGTTTGTCAATGTAAGTTTGACATTGTACTTGATGTTTTTATGAAGGTTTTGTTGCTAAATGACTGTTTGGGTTTTTTTTGTCTTTTAATGTCACAGCAATCTAAGAAATAGAGGAAGCTCACTTTGTGATATTGCGATACTTGTAGTTGACATCATGCATGGTTTGGAGCCACAGACAATTGAATCAATAAATCTGTTGAAATCAAAGAAATGCCCCTTTATAGTAGCTCTCAACAAGGTAGGATAGATTTTTATTCTAGTAGTCTATTTCTCCACTCTGATAGTGTATTTGGCATTTGACAATTGTTGTTTTCTTCCTTGAACTGGAATTGTTTTGTGTAAAGTCTGAAGGGGTAATTATTGGGTTCTGTGTATTGTGTTTTTTGTGTCCTTGATACCACAACAGCTCTGCAGGAGCTTTGCAGAACAATCAGTTCTTCTTGGAGTCCTTACTGGTAAATTTTGTTGCCTTATGTAACTTCTGTATATGATTCACACTTCTGGAAGTTGTATTTCAGTTGTGGGGTTTTTTCCCTTGTGCCTACTTCCATAGATTTGTGTACATTTTCTGATAAAATTCCAATACAAGCTTCACGTTCATGATTCATACTTTATTTTAGCACTGATACTGGCTAGTTTGACTAGAAGACAAGCTGACTTTAAGCCCATGGAGCAATAACGTTGATCACTGGGAAGTGTTTTGGACTTTACAATATTGGATGGAAAACTAGCCAGTTATTTTCAGCCCTGTTTTTAGAAATCCTGTGCATGAGAAATTATGCTGCCTGTTTGTGATGACTCAATGAATTATATAATATATATATGGAAATTACTCGTGTCCAGTGACTTTGGAAGCCATCTGACATGCTGACAGAGGGCTGTCAAAAGGCTATTTGTGTGCAGTGTAAAAATTGCAATATACTTCAAAAAATGAAAGGAGCATTAAGATTGAAAGTGGTTGGAACTGAGGAGGGCATCACCTCATTGCAAAAACCAGCTACTTTTTGAAAGAATCCAAACAATGTCTTGGATGAAGAGGTGTCCAGGCCTTATGACAGACTGGTAGAGAGTTCTGTCTCGGTCAGATCTGAAGATCCAACTCTCTTTCATTGCCATCAAAGGCCTACAGTGAGCCTGTAATTAAATATCTAAGAGCTGTTGCATTTTAAGTTATAGTTGTATTATTTGATCAGGTTACGATCCATTTTCTTAAGATGTAATTTTGATTTGTTACAGCAAATAGTTTTTTGGGCTGAGTCTATCCTTCTTTGGCAGCTGTCTTGGGGAAGTGTTTTTGAAACACAGTTGTGTCTTTTGAACAACCCCACTCTGGTCCCTTTTCTGTAGCAACATGGGAAAGGGTCCATATTTACCAGTAAATTTTAAAAGTTCTTTGTAAAACTAGTGTAGTGTCTTTTCAGGAAAAATCACAAACACCTCTGTGGCTTTGGATTTTTTTTTTTTTGTGTATATGTGAATCTATAAACAGGTCTCTTCTGAGTGTTTTATTTTAACCTTGATGTAATTTATGCCTATAAACTTCTTCCATATGAACCTAGATTACTATAGCTTGAATTTTTATAAATCTGAAGTAATATTGCTATCCTGTAATAATACCTGACATACAGAGCTAAATATAGCTCCTAAAGCAAATGAAAACTATTTAATTTGATTACTGGAGCAGATAGATGGCTGGCTAAGTTGGCTGATAAAATATTTCTCACTGATGATATGGCATAAGCATAAAGACACACTTTAGTAAGCTGCATAAGATGACATACTGCTATATTTTCAAGATTGATAGGTTATATGACTGGAAAAAAAGTCCAGATACAGATGTAGCTATCACCTTAAAGAAGCAGAAAAAAAATACAAAAGATGAATTTGAAGAACGTGCAAAAGCTATCATAGTGGAATTTGCAAAACAGGTAGGTTGGAACAGTCAAGGTTTTTTGCTTAAAAGTGATAGTAAAGAGGGGTGGGTCAGTGGTGTGGTTTCTTCTGGGTTTGTGGGTGTTTTTTGCTTTGTTTTTACCCCTTTCCTCAAAACAACTTGGAATATCAAGAAATCTGTTGCATCTCCTCTGACACATTGGTGTTAACCTCTCATAAACCAAACTTCGTTGTTTTCACATTTTACATAATATTAACTGTTCCGTCCTTACTGCTGGTTTGGAGAAAAATAGCTAATTGCTGTGCATGGTCAATGGAGTCATGAATAGCAGATGAAGTTTTCTGTCACTGTTCTTTTTCTCTTTGGGAATAGCCTGAGAGAATCTCATCTGTCTCTCTCTTGGATGGCAGGGTATGAATCACATCAGTTCTGGGAACTTCCTCTGTTGGTGACATACAATGCTATCTAGAAGCTAGATGGGGTAACTAGCTATGTAGAGTTATCCCACACTACTTCCAAGTGTGGATTGAGGCTTCGTGTTCCATAGCATGCCATCAGTAACAGTGTTGGTTTTTTAAATTGGGATTTAAAAAATGCAGCGGTATTTGACTGGTGTTGAATGCTACTGTTTATACTGATGTGTATATGTGCTTTTCCCTACATAACTATTAATCCTGATTCCAGGGCTTGAACGCTGCCTTGTTTTATGAGAATAAGGATCCCCGCACTTTTGTTTCTCTTGTACCTACCTCTGCTCACACAGGGGATGGCATGGGAAGTCTGATAGCTCTTCTTGTTGAGCTCACACAAACCATGCTGACCAAGAGACTGGCTGAGTGTCAGGAACTGAGAGCTCAAGTCATGGAGGTAATCTTGACATTCATAAAGAAGTTTCTCCCTTCCCTGCACCCTTCCTTGTGGTAAAAAATGTATGTTTGAAGTGCTTAAATAGGAAGTAACTTTTTTCCCCTTTCATTCAGGTTAAAGCACTGCCAGGCATGGGCACTACCATAGATGTTATTCTAATTAATGGACGTCTGAAAGAGGGAGACACTATTATTGTTCCTGGGGTAGAAGGTCCTATTGTAACTCAGATTAGAGGTCTGCTGCTGCCTCCTCCTATGAAGGAGCTACGAGTTAAGGTATGGCAGCTGGTTACTGTACTGACATTTAGAACCAGGAAAAAAGTAAATCAGGCTTTATAGAAAGAGAATGTAGTAGAATATGGTTATATTAACGGTATCTAAAGGGAGTTCCAAGGGGAATGCAGGGAATATATGGTGTCCTTGTGAAAATGTACTTGTACCCTGTTGGGGTGTGTGTTGTCACAGCAGTGGCAAAGAGAAAGATCAAGGAATTACCTTGCAGTGAGGATTAGGATGTGTATGCTTTAATAAGAGACTCAAGTGTGTGGCTACATGTGAGAGGGAGATACCCATCTTAAATGGAAACTGGAGTGTACTGGTACAGCAGCTTCTGAGTTAAGGTTATAATATTAGTAGAAGTGGGTTTTTAGTAACAAAAATCATATACCTTTACATTTGAGAAAAGTGAACACATGAGTTTCTAGGGCTGGTTGGTGAGTGGCGGTGACCACGACTTCTGCAGAATCTGCAGCCTCTTGGCATTTTCAAAAGTTGTTGGAGGTTTTGCTGCCCTAGTCTTATTAGCCTGAGGAGAAACCCTGAATTTGAGATCCTTCCTGCGTGGCTTTCCATGAAATGAGGAGACAGAAACAAAAGTCTGTGAATAAATGAATATAATATATATTAAGATTAATGCATGCAATTCAAAGATAATGAAAAGAGCTGCTTTGATGTTTTCTGTTTAAAAGGGAAGGAATAAATGTCTGCACAGATATTTTTTAAGGCAAAAAAACTATACAGATAACCTAGGTGAATGTAATAGGACAGGCCTTTCAGGTTTGAGAACCTTGAGCTGGAGAAGTGGACCTAGGGTAGCTGTTGGGCGTTTTAGAGTCAGGCAGTGAGGATGCCTTTTGATTCAGCTTATTCATGTGGAATTGTTATCCTTGAAATCAGACCCAAATTTTGGGGTGGAGGGCTAAAGGATAGAGGTTTGCAGGAACAAAGTTCTTACTGAGGAAGGAAGTCACCTTGCAGTTTTAAGAAAAGGATGGGACATCTAAATAAAAGAAATTAAGAAACAAACCAGAGAATCCTTCCAACACAATTTGAAGATCTTCAGAAATAACTGTTTTTGTTATGTCTTAGAGCCATGTCCTGAGTGTGAAATCTTTGAGGTTCCCCTGCTTTGTGGGAGAACCTGGGAAATTGAACGTGGAATTCTGCACATGAGAAGGCTGGATGGCCTCTGGTGGGAGAGCGAGACAGCCCTTTCTGCACAGAGCCTTGGGCTGTGTGTCAGCTAAGCTTTAGTGTTTTTGTTAAGCTGTTGGGATCTTCCCATCATTTGCCTATGGGGCTGAATTTGTGGGGTTTTATTAGTGAGTAGCTGCCTACTGCTGCTTGCTCTTTTCTAGTATATGTTCCTTTTTGGACCCCCTCTCTGCTTTTAGAAGATTTCCCTGTGCCCTGCTCACCTCAGCAGGGGTGCAGGGGGTATCTGAAGGAAGGGGGAACATGAAGGCTGAAACATGTAAATGCAAAGCAAAGACAATCACTGATGAAAGTTGGGAACTGCTGCACTTCACTGTTTCCTGCTGTGTTCTTCAGCTGCTCAGCACTGCATTGTGTTGCTGTGCAACAGCACAGAACTCTTTGCTAGTGTGTATATTCTCTTTTTCAGAACCAGTATGAAAAGCACAAAGAGGTTGTTGCTGCTCAAGGTGTGAAGATTCTTGGGAAAGACTTGGAAAAAACCTTGGCTGGTTTGCCATTGCTCGTAGCACATAAAGAGGATGAAGTCCCAGTCCTCAAGGTGAGGTGGCTAAAGTTGAAGTACAACCCACTGAGGGTAACTTGAGCTCTCTGGTGGTGAAACTCAAATGTCAAGAGCTCAATTTGCAAATCACTGGGGTTTTTGGTTGTTTTAAAAACTGTTCCAGGAGCATGTTTTAGCCTTGTTCCCATGTGAAGCTTTGGTGGTATGATGTTTTTAGTATCTTGACCATTAGTTTTTTCCCCTGACGTTTTGCTGGGGTGTCTCTGCTGCTAGAATAAGGTTTGGAAACAAGTATTGTGGCATTGTTTGACTGTTAATTATTGATGTGGTATTTGTAGTAATTTATTAATATAGTCTAATCAATTTATGTTAGGTACATATTTACTAGTGGAGTTCTTCACACTCTCCTAATTGCAAAGCTAATTTAAGACTTTTATAATAAATTTCTTTGTGACTTGCATGTTAAAAATGGTAGAGGAAAGGATGTAGCTATCCTAAACCCAAAACTGCTGTGTTCTCCAAAGGCAGTAAGTTTGTTTAGAAAGGAAACTCACGTGTTGCTAACTTACTTTTAATTGCAGTCTTCCTTTAGTCTGCTGTCTACTTATATGTGCCTCTGAAGGGAGATTAAACTTTTGGGATGTCCAAACATAGACCTCCTTGCTGGGTACATACAAGTATTTACTTAGTGTACTACTGCTAGTAGATACGTGATGCCCAAAAGTCAATGGTGAAACCCATTCATCTCCTAGAGTAAGAGATTTATGTGCTTGGGATTGAAAGGCATGGACTGTGAAAAAATGTGGTTTTTTTACTTCTCTGAAAGCAACAAAACGGCTTTGCTGCTCTTCCATCCTGTTTTGTACCCAGGCCTAACGAGTGTTCAGGATCCTTTCCAGCTCATGGTTTTAGGTGTCAGCTTTTGTCATTGATCCTCAGGCGGCCAAAGGCATTTCCACACAACGTGGGCCATGTGTTTGCTCAGCCTTGGCTGCAGAAACTTGCAGTGCTGAGGAAAGTGATGTGTAGTCTGCAGAGAAATGTTACCAGCTCTGAAGGTGGGCATTTGCTCAGTTTTATATGATCACCTTCCTGCAAAATCCTCAGGTCTAGTTCAGCTCAGGCTTTTCTAATGCCAGAAGCAGTCAGTGTCTCACAGGCTATGTATGACTTACTGCAGCTCTGTCACTTGGGACCTATCACCATGGCTGTCACATGTTTTCACCAGCTCATGAACAGGAAGATTTTGTGCCCTGAGGCATAAATAGCAAGAGAACTAAAACTTGCTTTTTTCTCTTCTGTTTTTTGTTTTGGTTTGTTTCTTTTTTTCCCCCTAAAGGATGAACTAGTACATGAACTGAAGCAAACATTGAATGCCATCAAATTAGAAGAGAAAGGTGTTTATGTCCAGGCTTCTACTTTAGGCTCTTTAGAGGCATTACTTGAATTTCTTAAAACATCAGAAGTGCCAGTAAGTACTGCTGTGCTTTATCTGATGCCGTTGATTCTGTGTTTAGTCCGTAACTGTTTCCTTTTGACTCAGAAAGATTAGTGACTTGATTTTTGTGATTTTCTTCAACAGTATTCAGGAATTAACATAGGTCCTGTCCATAAAAAAGATGTTATGAAGGCATCAGTTATGTTGGAGCATGACCCACAGTAAGTACCTTTGCTTTCCTCTGTTGATAAATGTGCAGGAAGGCCTGGCAGGAAATGTGTGGTGCTGCAGGAAGGCCTGGCCATAGCTGTGGGTTTGTGGTGAACTGTTGGGCTCACTGTTCCCTGCAGGTACGCTGTCATTTTGGCATTCGATGTGAGGATTGAACGGGATGCACAGGAGATGGCCGATAGCTTAGGAGTTCGGATTTTTAGTGCTGAAATAATTTATCACTTATTTGATGCCTTCACAAAATATAGACAAGACTACAAAAAACAAAAACAAGAGGAATTCAAGTAAGTATGAGCAATCGTACTCTGGATGCTTCCCAAATAGGTGTCTCCTTTTTTTTAGTATAAATGAAGCTGTATTTAACTACTTGTTGCCTTATTATTTCTTAGCATGTAGCATATAGTTCTGATGGAAGGGGAGGAGAGGAGGAAGATGGTAGGACAATAAATTGATAGTTTTCAAGAATTCAATGCTGCAGTCTAATTGTTTAGATCTAGATTAAGCCTAGTAGGGTGAGAGCTGTGAAAGCTGTGCAGCAGATGCAAGATTTCCCTAGAACTGTTGTGTAATCTGGAGTGTTTTTAAGATTTGCTTTCTATACTTGGCTTCTCTTCCTAGATTGTGACAGATGGGTTAGTCTTGCAGACTTAAAAAAACAAAACTAAAGGGATTTGGATTCTATTGTTTCATATTCATGCAATGCCAGTGTAGAGGGCTTAATTCTGACTGCAGTAACATGAATATGTAATCATTTAAGAATTTATAGAGACCCAAAAAAATTAATTTTTGGAGTCATGTGTCATTGGGTGGTCTTCAGTAGAAAAAGGACAGTCAAAATAAATGAAAATGTATTTCATTTCATATTGATCCCAACTTGAGTTTATTTAGCTCAGCATTTAAATGTATTTGTTCACTTGGCAAGCAAAAATCTTGATATTTTGGAGTTCAGGCAACAATATTTCTATTCCCATGTTCTTGTGAGGCTGTAATTACACTGTAAGATTACCACTCCTTTGGTCTTGGTCTGAGTTGAGCGCTCAAGCCTGTCAAATTAAGACCCATGCCAGGCATTTATGATTATTGCTCCCTGTAGTTCTTGAAGATCAAGTATGGACGGGAATTAGCAAGATTGGAAAACAGGTTTTTTCCTGCTTGATTTTTCTCCAAGTAACACTACTAGAATGAATGCCCAAGAATTGTAGGAGAAGGCAGAACTGTTAATGTTACATCCAGTGTTCCAGTGTACCTTTCAAAGTGCCTTTTCTTGTCATCTTCCAGGCATATAGCAGTGTTTCCATGCAAGTTGAAAATACTCCCTCAGTTCATTTTCAACTCTCGTGACCCAATAGTGATGGGTGTCGTGGTGGAGGCCGGCCAGGTGAAGCAGGGGACTCCCATGTGTGTACCTAGCAAAAATGTAAGTAAGGGCCTCTTCCCCACTGCATGTTTGATCCAGCTAGTAGTTCCTGGGATGATGCACCATGGAGTGCTTGCATGCCTTTCCTCAGTGCACAGATTTGTGGTAGGAGATGAGGTTCAGCCTTGTAGATCAAGTCTTTCTTCTGGTGCTCAAATATCTCACCGCTCTCTGCCCAGAAGAGTTGAGCCCTGGAGCGGGACACAGGAAGTGTGGCTGGAGGGCACCTGCCAGTCAATCACTCTCTTTCCCTGCTGCCAGTTCTGTGCTGTGGTATTGTGTAATGGGCAAAATTGTTATGCCTGGTAGCTAAACAAGGGGAGAACCAACTCCTGACATTTCAAGGGATAACCAGTTGTGATATCCCAGATGAGCTGTGGGAGGTTGGTGTCCCTGCCCTTTTCAGGATGGAGCACTTGCTGTGCTCTTGTGTTTTGCTTGCCTGTGCTGAGGTGGCAGCTCTGGCAGTGCTGCACTTCCTGCAGCAAGTCTGTGTCTACAAATAGGAGTTCAGAGAAGGTTGTGTACACCGAGGTTTGGTGGATATGTTACAGCTGCTTCATTGTATTACAGTTTGTTGAAATTGGAATAGTTACAAGTATTGAAATAAACCACAAACCAGTGGATGTTGCAAAGAAAGGCCAAGAAGTGTGTGTTAAAATAGAACCTATTCCTGGGGAATCACCTAAAATGTATGGACGACATTTTGAAGCAACAGATATCCTCGTCAGCAAGGTAAGAGCAATCTGCATTTTTGGAGAGGGCTTAGGACAGAGTGGCAGCTTGCTTGAGGTGGAAATGTGGCATGAAGGCTGAAAACCATGGGAGGAGCCTTCTGTCTCAGACTGACAGTCACTTGTGTGTGGCATTGTGCAGCCGAGGTCTCTGGAGCCTTGGTTTGAGGTCTGTAGTGGTGCCCCTGCAGAGGCCCAAAGGCAGGAGGTGCTGTGGCTGCAAGGGCCTTGCAGCTCAGAGCACCTGAGAGGGCAAAATGCCACACTTGTTATTTGCCAACTGTTTGTACACAGAGCTGGTGCATCACAGCCTGTGCTTGAAATTGCACAATAAATAGTAATCCTCCAGTTGCTCTGACTGTGGGGCATTGGGCTTGAAGGAAGAGGTGATCCCTTGCTCCGTCTTTTGCTATTGGAAGTAAAGCCACAGCTCTCCACCTTCCCGGCTGCTTTAGTCACCCTGCCACACACGTGCTGAGGATGTGGGCCCACAGATGAAGGGTGAGTAGGGCCGGGGATAGGGACAGGGTGGGGTTGCTGGTTGCTGGTCCTGTGGGCCCTGGTGGAAGCAGGAGACCTCTCCAATGCTTGCCTTACTGCATAAGGTGTGGCATAGTCTGTCCAGCTGCAGCCCCTCAAGACGAGATAAGGGATGTGGTGTGAGGAGAAATGAAGGGAAACAAAGGGTCATACAGCTGATCAGTAGCATATGTGGGCTTCCAATGAGTTTACCTGGTGTGCAGACTGCCCTTTCTCTAGATTAACCATTTCCAATGTGCTGAAAGCTGCCTTTAATACCTGCATGTTTCTCATGGGTTTATCTCGTGTGTTACAGATCAGTCGTCAGTCCATTGATGCTCTGAAGGACTGGTTCAGGGATGAAATGCAGAAGTCTGACTGGCAGCTTATAGTAGAACTGAAGAAAGTCTTTGAAATCATCTAGATAACTTTTACAGCAATGGGGAGGCAGGAATAAATGTGCTCTTCCTGTTCTAAAAAAGTTACCAACAAAGTCGTATATTGAAGACAGTGTTGGATATATGTTTGGGAGGAAAATATGTGGATAAAATGTTTTCCATGAGAAACCAAGAAATTTACACTGGTTTGACAGTGGTCAATTTACACGTTCCCATGGTTCCAATGTGCCTGTTCACCTCTCCTACTACCCTTCCTAGTACTGGCTGCTGTTTTAAAGTTTGTCCTTCCCTCTCTTACACTTTCCTTCCACCCTTTTCCCCTCTTCTCCAAAATAAATAAATTGAATTTTTATTACAGAACTAAAGCTCTTTCACTTTTATACTGATGAGAGCAGTACTGCAGTATTTGCTTAACCAAGCTTCTGCAGACTTTGTGAATCTCGGGACATTTTTGATGTAAGAAATACTTCTTTATTTATGCATACGTCTTTCCTTGACTTTCTTTTCCAACATTCTTCTGCTTTGTGCCTATAGAGTTTTGTTTTGTTTTTTTTTTTTAATAGAAAATTAGGCAATTGGATATCTCTGTATTTGCTTTGTGTGAAACAATGTTGTAAAGCATAGCTGCCCACCTTTTACTGCTTGTACAGTTCATGGAAGTCAACCTGTAATCATTATAATGCAGAGCCACAAATAAAGGAGATGGACATAGCAGCCCATTTGTTTTACAGTTTGCTTCAGTAATCAGAGTTTCACTTCATGGGCTGTGGCAAATATGCGAAGGCCAGGCAGGGGCCCTCTTGCTTCCCTCTGCTTGGGAAAAGGGTGGAGGCTGTTCCAGCAAAGGCGTTTCCTCCTCTGAATGCACTCCCTGTGTGCTCAAAGTGGTGATAAGCGTTCCTCGAAGCAGGGAGAGGCTGGCCAGGTGTTTAGTACAGCCCAGTTCCTGGAGGAGCTCAGAGCTGGCATCTCTTTTCCAGCTGCTGCTCAGGGGTGAGAGCACCTGCAACCAGCTGTGATTTTGGCTGCTACATCACAGCTGTGGAGTCACCTGACAGCATGGGACTGAACCAGCTCCAGCGTGGATGTTTGTGATGACCAGGAGTCAGTCTGTAATCCCAGCATTTTCCTATCCCCCTTTCCCCTCTGCCTCCCTGCCTGGGATGACAGCTTGCTGTATTCTTACTCAGGCTGTCTCTGGGTAACTCACAGCTCATGCTGACAGGAGCAAAACAAGCACTCTTCAAAAGCACAAGCTGAAACAAAATTAAGGATTGTTTATGCAGCTGAGATTTTTAGCATTTAAGATACTTAAAAGAGTTTAACATATGACACGCAGTTTCATCGGATTTCTTCTGTCACTTCGATTACTGTTTTTGTTGGAAAAATCTGAATGTTATGATTGAAACTATGTGGACTCCATTACAAAGGAACATTTAATAACTCACCTCCTTTGCAAATGGAATTTAACTTTCTGGATTTTTTTTTTAGTTAGACTTTAAACTTGCCATTGAAAAGGATCTTTTCACTATGGTTGGTGTGTGGTGCAAATTCCCATCAGTGGGTGAACAGAATGATCAGAGGGAGGAGACTGCATTTAATTGTTAAAATTTTCTTTTGCAAACTATGCAATCATGAAAACTACACTAATAAAAAGTTCTTAAGAATACAGATGTCAAAGAGTGTGGTCACCGTATTCTTTGTTTCCTCAAATGTGTAAGAGTGTTCTTCCCATAGGTAAAAACTCTGGAAAATGGATATGCTCCTGTAGCAGGCTTCTGTTGTGGAACTTAAAATTGCCTGACAATTAATGCTGAATCCTTTTAAAGATGCCAATTTTAAATCTGAGCACCATTTCTAAAACCAGGGCTGTACCTGAAACCTGACTGGTGAAATACCTGCTTGAGTTTCAGCAATACCTGCCTCGATGTGAACAACTGATGTGCTGGTTTTTCTAAAGCAAGGGGAAGAAAAAAAGGCAGCTTCAAAAGCAGGAACTGAGGGTGCTCCAAAAGACCCAAACTGGAAACTAATGGAAACTTAAGAGATCTTGATTGAGATACCGTCCATCCCTCTAGACACATGTCTATGGATGCAAGTGAATGAGCATCGACAGGTGTTTATACGCATGGATCAGACTGCCCCAGCCTTCTCAAGGTCCCTGCTGCCTCAGCCCTCCTTGTGCTGTGTGAGAAGCTCCACTCCCTCAGGCAGCACTGGGGCCCGTGTTGAGAGTGGCTCTGTGTCTCTCTCGTACCAAGTGGCCCAGCACTGGGCTCAG
The DNA here is from genome assembly GCA_013390045.1 of Picathartes gymnocephalus. Taxonomy (NCBI): domain Eukaryota; kingdom Metazoa; phylum Chordata; class Aves; order Passeriformes; family Picathartidae; genus Picathartes; species Picathartes gymnocephalus. The sequence goes on from WEKY01051409.1 coordinate 16,256, forward strand.
TACTGCAGGTGCCTCTCACCAATACTGAGCAGAGGGGAACAAGCTCCTGCCTTGACTCCTGGGGGTCTTCCTCCTGCAGCCTGGCATGGTGGCAGCTGCCTGTGCTGTGCCAAGCAACCCCCAGGCCCTACCTGCAGAGCTGGGCCCTTCCTGAGAGCCGAACCTGGCACCTCTTTGTGCTGAGCTTCGCGAGGTTCCCAGCACCTGCTGGGTCTCTAGAAGCAGCGCTCCCACCCTCTCAGTCCACCCAGTGTCATCAGCAAATGTGCTGAGGCTGCCCCATGGTCCAGGTCCTTTACAAAGGTGATGAATAGGACTGGACCTGGTACTGGTTCTGGGTACCACTTGGGCCTGGCCCCTAACAGGACTTTTGTACCACTGACCACCCTGCCCAGGGCTTGCTTGCCCACCGTTTTCAATAAATGTCTCTCTCTTTCCAGCCTGTACTTCATCAGCTTGTCCCTGAGGATGGTACAGGAGATTTAACGAAAAGCCTTACTGAAGTCAAGGGAAGTGACCTCTCCTGCCCTTCCCTCATCCGTCACCTGGCTAGAGAGGTTGGTACCTCTCCCAGTGTCCAGTATGAGGAAGCCAAGGGCACAACCTAAAGCTAAAACCCTGCTGCCACTGCTGTGACCACACAGCTTTCTCTGTCCCTGCTGTACACTGTCAGCTGCAGCTGCTCTTGGTGAAGCAGCTCCTGCCCTGTGCTAGGCCAGTGGTGCAAATCCTGCTCCCAGGTTAGCTCCAGTTTGTGTTCCTGCTCTTAAGTCTATGCCCAGCATGATGTGGGATACTTCTCAACTCCCCCCATCATTTCTCCAGAAGAAATTTTTCTTACCAACCTGGTTTTCATCAAGTGGTCTTCACTCTCTCCAGGCACCTGAACAGCCTTGTTCAACGTATTGGGCCAAGTACAACTGAGGGAGGCTGGTGAACATCTCGAAAAAGCAGACTTGCCCAAAACATGAACTTGCAGGGATGCAAGCACACCCATGCAAGCATGGACAGTCATGGGAAGCATTACTTTGTTTCTGCCACTCCCTACAACCTACTTTGTTATGCTGCATGAAGGAAAGCATGCCACAGGCTAGGGAGAACAGCGGTGTTTTACACGTGGCTCTGTGTTGAATAGGAGCAATGCAGAGGACAGATGCAGGCTTGAACAATGCTCTGTGCTGGCTACTCCCCCCCTCCTTTATGGTGCTACTTTGGGGTGACTTGCTTTCCTCCAGAAACACAGCTCCAGAGGTAACAGAGCACCCAAGGTCAGACAGCACCCAGGCTTCAGCTGACACCCTGTGTGCTTCAGGAGTGTCTGGCCACCCTGTCTTGAATCTTTGAAGGATGAAACTGAAAATGAACTAATATTCTTCCCTCAGCTTAAAATCTGTAATAAAGTTAGTGGAGAAGAAACAAAAAGTGGCCAGGTGCAAGTACAGCAGCCTCCTCCATGTGTTGAGGCAGTGCAACTGTGTAAAACTTTGTGGAATGAATCAAAACTGCAGCTTTAGCAAAAGGGGTTCACTATATTCAAACTGAAGCATCACAAAATAGAATCAGTACAAAAATATACATACAGTTCTTTATTAAACAACTGTAAACACTTCACTGTAAAAATCCATAAAACTTTATAAACAAACATTTTGTAAATAGATTCTATACTACAATAAAAGAATTTTAACACAATTATTTACATGCAATACTGACAAATTTGGCACTTTCTGAAAAGAAATGTACAAAACACTTTGTTGTTTAAAAAGAAATTTGAAATTATAAAAACTCAGGGCATTACTATCATGCACTTTGCAAATACCTCACAAGCACTTATGGCACAGCTAGCAGAGAGCTCCAGGCTCTCATCAAGCTCTTTACTACAAGTTCAGATAACTTTTAATGTGCTTCCGTAAGTTTGTTGTAAAACTACCTGAACATTGTCAAGAATGAAGTCAAATGCCATATTCCAAACCGATTCCACAGATGACTGCATTAACCTGAAGGGGAAAAGGAAGAAGAGGCTGAAAATTACCATTACAGAACCAGTCCTTTTTACAATCACTTTTGGTCTTCACACTGGAAAACAAGATCACAACAGTTCCCCATGAATGGAATTTTGCTTCAGTCCTGGTAAAGCCCTCCCTATTTAAACAGACCAAGCCTTACTTAACACCATGGATTCCTGGTGTGAGCAGTGTCACAGCAGCTTGTGAATGCTGGCATCTGGCAGTGGTGTGAGCCTGTGATTTAAGTAGTGGGTGACCTTTCACCAACTCCATACTGAAGACCAGAAATGGCAAGCTTCTGAATCCTGATCTTTGCTTCCTCATCCCAAGAGAGAGATGCTATTTCTCTTTTTCCAACAAATGCCAAGTGCAATTGACACATTTAAATAATAGAGTTTGAGGCACTAAATATTTATATATATATATATTTTAAAATATTTATTGCTAAAAACAAAACCTTATCATGGAGATCCACAGAGAACGGCAAGTTCCCCCTATGCTGTGAGTTACTCTTATGATCAGCAGCTACGAGAAGTGAATGAGGGAACTGCCCAAGGAAAACAAAGCAGCTCTGTACTCTCAGTCTCCCTTTTAGATCCCTGTATTGCAGGAGAGCAGAGGGTTCCTACACTCAGAGCTTGGGAGGGTGTAACATCAGTATCACATGGGTAAGTGTGAACCCTTTGGAGAGACACACTGCCATCAGTGCACATCCAACACATAGGGACCAGGAATGGGACATTCTGACAATTCTGAAGAGTTTTGAAAAGAATTTACTATATAGATTTCAAAAAACAGTTCATTGCATTGTGTATTTTGCATTTTCCAAGGCCTAAAGATACTCCATAATACAAAAGCCCAGTGAACTTTCTACACTGCTGCAGTCTTTTTGGTGTTGATTCATTTCGTGAAACAGATTTTGCAGATCTAAAACACAGGAAGTTGAGCCCCACTGTTAAGCTTTAGTTAGTAAGCAAGTCATAAATGGATTAAAAAGTCATACACTCATGGGAAGAGTAATAGGAGCACAATAACAAAGTAACAGGAATGGATTTAAAGGCTGGAGGTGAGACAGAATCTGGGTACAGCAAGAGAATGAAATCAGTCTAAGATGCCATGAAAAGATGAACAAAAACAGGATGAAGAAAAGGGACAATGCAGATGAGAACTACAATCTTTGTCTAGAAATTGTTGCCCAGAGAAGCTGTGGATGCCCCATCCCTGGAAGTGTTCAAGGCCAGGCTGGATGGAGCTCAGAGTAACCTGCTCTAGTGGAAGGTGTCCCTGTCCATGGCAGGGGAGTTGGGCCTGGGTGATCTTTAAGGTCCCTTTCAACCCAAACCATTCTGTGATTCTATGAAATACTACCAAATGTTACCCTTAATTTTTCACAAGTTACCTTTTTTAAACACTCCAACTCCTTCCCTCAACTCCAGTTTTTAAGCTTAAAAACACTCATCAGTGGAATGTCTAAGGCGTTTGTGGCTTCACAATGAAGCATCTAGTGTATAAATTCTAACAAAAATAGTATAAAGTTCACAAATACTAGCAATTAAGTTACCTTTTCATGTACTTAACAACCAGATCTAACTTTTCCAAGTCTTTTTCTTCTATTAGATCAGTACAATATTTCACAACCTGTAGAATGTCTTCTTCCATAGGATCTGTAATTAAAAAAACATTTAAAGAAATGAGATCTTTTCTCTAAGTATACTTAGAATATAATCACAGAATAATGGGAATACAAGGAAGGAAATCCTGGAGTGTCAGCACATCAGGGGCCAACCTGACAATTTCTTTATTCCCATACATCTTCCTGACATCAGAAGCTGTGCACATAACAGGACTGCAAGGCCCTGAAATACCTGTCTTGTAGACCTCTTTTTTTTTCAATAAGAACAACTGACAGCAAAGCTAGCAGTAACCAAAGGGAAAAGAGACTGGGATTTAGAATGCAATGGCTGTTTTGAAACTCTTAGGAGAATAACAATGTCCAGGGTAGAAAGGTCAAATTTCCTGAGATTTTAAGAAGTTGCTATTTGTTTGACATAATTCAAATAACAGTTTAGCAAGAGTGTCACAGTTGTGCACTTTTTTTTCTAGGTTTCTTTCCAGCATTTATTTTGACAAAAACCCAAACCCCGAACTCCTTTGCGTCTAAAATGACATCTTCATAGAAGAAAATTAATTCCTTTTCAAGACCTTTCATATTAGTGGTTGCAATATGTTGGAAAAATACAGAAATCCTCAGACACGAGGAACATCAAGGCACAGGACAAGGGTCTGACACATGGGCTGAAGACAGCATGTAAATTTTCATGATGTTAAGCAAGACACAGGAGCTGGCAAAACCACAGAGTAACAAATGGTAGAAAGAATCAAGTTCTTCCAAGACTGCCAAGTCAGTAAGACTTCAAGAGTACTGTAAAAAATAAGCAGCAAAAGGTAGAGTGAAGGAGAAAGAAAGTACAAAAAGCCTACTCAAAGCAGTTTTATTTGTGATGCATTGCAAGATCACCCCAGTGTGACATCCCGCACCTGAGATAGTTGTGATCCACTCTTTCAACAATGTCTTCACATCATTGAATTCCACAGCTCCAGCGAGGTTTGGGGCTTGTGGCCTGAACAAGCCCGGCTGCTGCCCCATCTGCAGAGCTGATGGGCCAGAAGAATCCGAAGTTGATGCAACTGCTTCTGCCTGTTCCAAACATAGAAGTGGATAATGCTCAGACTGGCAAATATGGGAACTCCATATACATACAGAGATAAGTGTCAGTAAAGAAATATAGCCGCATTTGTGAACATGAACTCAGTCTAAAGAAGCAGACACAGCTTTACTGAAAGCTGTTTGTGGTAAAAGTACCTGAGCAGCGGTTCCTTCTTGTTTCAAGAAGCCATCTATTAGCTTCTGCGGGCTTCCAGATGTAGCTGGCATGTTTTTAGCAGGACTACCAACAAGTTTGTTTTTCAAAGGACTCTGAATCTTTTTTACAGGACTGACTGGATTTTTTTTCCCCATTTTTTTCTTATTTTTCGTAGTTGTATGCTTCAGGTGCAGAAAAGGATTTTTTGACACTGAAAAACACAGGAATAGTCAGTGGTTAATACAGTTAAAATTTAATAATTTTCCATTGAAAGGGGGACTCTGTATCATCCACAAAAATCTAAGGATCACTTGAGAAAACACAGCCTAGATAAAGCAACTTTAAAACACACACCCCATTCCATATTCTGGCAAGGTTTTAAGTATTTGAAAAGCACCGTTAGACTTTCAGTGTACTCAGAGGATACTCAACTATTCATAAGCTTTTTAATGTGAGCATTGCAGTACTTGAATGTAAGCAGCTGCTGAAATCTGAATCTACTGGACAAATTGGCCTGCCTCAGTCAGAGCACTGTCCCGCCAGTGGTATCAGCAAAGCCAGCAGTGGAAAGCCCCCACAATGCTTCTATCACAGTTTATGAAGGAAATCACTCTCATTCCATCATTCTAACATATCTGCATTAGTCCACTGGCTATGAAATGAGGGTGTGATTATAATTATAATGCAGTGTTTAACTGGCAATCAAGCCAATAACATTTACAACCTATTTTTATGACAAAGCAGGTTCACAGGGAATTAGTCTTATTTCTTTCTACTGATTACAAAAAGGACACTTGGATGATCAGCTCAGAGTAAACCCAGCTGACTATCAGACATGCAGTGAGATGCAGTGTATCTCTCTCTAGCTGCCCCAAAGCCCTGCCAGTGCTATGGGGCTTCAGGGAACAATGACAATGCTCCCTGAAGAGAGCTCAACTAACCTAAGAAGGTGCAATACTTTAAATTGCAAGACACATCAAGTTTAGATTCCATTCTGCAAACATAGGGATGTGGGTAAGTTTAGTGCCACAGTCCCCATGAATTGAATTATTTACCCATTTGAATAAAGCTGGGCACCTGTTTGCAAACTGAAACCACAGCTGGTTGTAACTGACAGTCTGTCAAAAATAAATACAGAAATTCAATTGAAAACAACATCTTCAGAGAAGCTTTGGTTATATTTTCCAGTTTGTTACTTAGGGTTTCATAGCTGTTTGGATAGCAAACAAGTGCTATACCAGAAGACTACTGCACAACTACATATTCTCACCTAAAGTGTTAGCAGGCTGCTGCTCTGATTGCTTTTGTCTTTGATCATATGCATCTTTCAGCTCTGCTTGCAACTCAGCAGGTAATGCAGCAAAAACCTCGGGGTCCACCTGAACATTAACAAAAGAGTAATTTGATTATTTTAGCAGTGAGCAGCACCATTTGCTTCCTTCTAGGTCACTCACATGAGAAAGGTATTTACATTTTATGTCAAGCAAAAATAAAGGAGATATAACTGAAACACTGTAAAACACATTGTACGTTTATTTCCTTCATGTATTTTAGTTCGTAAAAACAACAAAACTTACATTTAGTATTACTCTAATTATTTAATAACATTACTATTATGAGCCTATAATGCACTAACCATCTTTACTCACCTACTGATACCCAGTACAGCCCCATTAAGAGCAGGATTAAACCTAACTCAGAGAGCACTCCCATTAAATTTCAAAACACAAAATATTGTGACCATCAGACTTTTGTTCCTCCTTTTCTTTTGATACTTCTATTTCCTGTGAGCTGCTATATATATAACTCAGAATAATCTTGGAAATGGTCTCACTTCTTTAAGGACAGGAAAAGCCAAGTCCAGCTATGTCATATTTTGAACTAGCATGAAAGGGTTTAATCTCTTTCTCCCACGGTTGTCCACCACTTGCTTGACTGATAAAAGCACAGTCCCCTGCAACCCCTGCAACTGTCCCAGGGACTTGGATTCTAGACAGGAAATAATTTGATGCCAATTGCCAGACACACTCATATGGACAAAATAAAATTTCTTGTATCATCAGTTATTTTTTCACATTGCGTGTCTGAAGTAGCAAATCAATGACAGACTCATCTTGTACTTAGAGTTTCCCATTATAACTGGACAGTGTTTTCAGCTCATAATCTTAAAAATCCAATTCAAAAAAGCAAACCTACCATTTTATGGATTAAATCTGCCAGTGGGAGAGTGCCCTTCATTCCACTGGTAAAATTCAGAGATCAGCATAAACAACAAAAAATTAGTCAAAACTACAGTTACTATTCTAAGGGCACAATGCAATTTCTGTCATTATTTGAGATACTGTATTTATTACATGTCAATCTGCAAATGTATTAAAATCTATCTCTGATTTTCAATAGAGATTTCTTTTTTTTAAACCAAAACATGTATGGAATGACAGGGAGGTACACTGTGCTATTCACACACGATGTCTAAATAATACAGATCATAAACACAAATGTGCTCTTACAGGTTAAAATTCATCCATTTAGCACAAGTTTGTTCCTTTTTCAGAACTCCATGATTCAACACAAATTTTTCACCATACAGAATATGCACTAATTGAAAGAGGAAACGGGAACAGCTCTGACCTCAATTACCACATACATTGTGCAGAACAAAGCACTATACTGGAATGCAGCCAATTACATCACAGGTGTAAGTTATCTTTTTAAATACAAACTTTACCTAATGAAACTTTTTAAAAAAGGTTAGTGTTCTCTGGTAAAGCATTCAAGAGTCAAGGATTTGGAATCCTCTGAATTGACACTGTTTTTGTGTACACCACTTAATTAATGCAGAAATAATGCAGTACATGAACTGGATCCATTTTTGTTATTCCCCCATAACTGCTCTCTCTGAGTAAACCACGGAAAAATTTGGTTAGGGGAGCCATCACATGAATTCTCCAACATAACTGGAGTTTCAGGTAACTGATTGTACAATGTCCTAACATTGTGATACAGGTATTTGAAAGCTTTCACATTATGGAGAACTTTGGTTTTTTAAAGTGATGGATGACCTCAGCATACAGTGATCACTATTTCTGACATGCTTGTATTTCCTTAGGAGGAATCTGTACCACGTGAAGGCAATGTAAGGAGGAGATGAAAACTTGCCACCACTAACACACACCACTATTAAAAATGTCATTCATTTCTAGGCATCTCTAATCTTTACTTTTTGCATCCTACACTTCTACAGGATTCATGCTACAGAGACATACAGCTATTTTAAATTTTAAGATTACTCCAGCAACTGATGGAAAGAAATACAATCTATCTGGATTCCTTTCACAGGAGAACTTCAGCTAACAAAGGAAATCTTCCACAGGTTTTCTACCGAATCAGCCAATTAGCTTTGCACCTGATCATAAGTACTAAGCTCAGACAAAAGGAATGAAGAGTTGAGAAACAAACCTTATTAAGCTATAAAAAGATGGAAGGGCATAATTTACATCTGATGTAGCTAAAGTACTCATTTTGGAGTGGTTGTTAGTATTTCTATACCCAAAACCTATTACAACTCATTTCACTGCTTCATGGGCCACAAAGTAGATTTAAATGTTTGTGTGCAGTCATAGCATATACACTCCCACAAAGACTTCAGGAGAAAAAATGCATCAAAATATGTTTAGAGTAAGATGGTATTTTTGATTTAAGTTCATGTTTGATTTTAATACAGAAAAAAATCTGCCTGTACTAATGAACTTGGTTTAGCTTTTGTTTTCTTCACTAAGCCTATAGGAAGCTACTCTAGTTATTAAACTTGGACCTAACTCAGAAAATGAAAACTGTAAATATTAATCTTTTTTTTGCCAATAAAGAAAGCTGAATGGCTTTCAGGAGAAAATCTGGAGTATGAGCATAAGGCACTCTCAAATAGATAGTACAGATATCCCTGACGAATAAATAGGAAGTGCTCAATTCTTCTTGAACTACATTGTCAAACAAAAAGGCTGCTCTACTAAGTTACATTTCTGGATCAAATAACTGGGTCACAAAACACATTAATAGATAGAGACAGAATAAACTAGTAAAAAAACCCTGGTATAAAGTAGGTCCTTTTAAGAAAACTTCAAAAAGTTATGCTATTTAAAAAAATAACAATCAATTCTTGACTACCTAATTATTAGACAGATAAAGCATAAACAAACTAAAAGGAATTTTTATAGAAAGCCATATGCAGTTACCATGTACCCTGAAAAATAGTTCTGAGTGGTAAACCAAGTGTGGAGGGGTGTACTTCAGAGCACAGCGTAATTTAACGCACATCTTTCTTATGGACAGATGTAATTACAAAATTTGAAACAGCTGGGGCAGAGAGAATTCAGATATTATTTGCAAACTAATTCACAGAGGAAAACAAACTTTGCAGTTCAGGAATAAAAACTGACCCAACTGTTTCTGAACCAATGAACTTGAATCAAGGTGAGTAAATTTCTAACAGAATAGACCGCACATTTTTTAAGTAATAATTATCCATTAACTACTTAGTGGAAGTTCTACATGATTTTCTCTGGATTTTTTGTTAGCTAAGCAACATCATGCATTAGAAAAAGCAACAAATCTCTATAAATGTGATTAAGTAGTATCACTTTATTTGAGAAAAGCAAAGGGGCAATAAAACAAAAATAAAAACACTGCTCCATTTTAAATGACACAGTACAAGATAGTGTATCTCTGGGTAATCCAACCTTTGATTTTTTAAATTTTTTTTTACATTACATTTGTTCAGCACTATCTCGGACTGAAGGCTGGAATAACATTAGAAGTATCCTTACTGTTACCTGCTGCCCCTTCAGGTTCCTATTTTGACAAACATTTTTGTTCTTTTCTCATTCTGGACATGCTTTGTATGAGTCCATTTAAAAACTATGGAGCTATGCACAACCTTTAGCCATGACTGCCCTTCTCTCAAGAATGGCATACAAACAACCACAACTACAGAAGACGCTAGCAGAGGTTGGCTTTACCCCATCAGAACACACACTTAAACAGAGTGAGTCTCCTGTGACTTAGCTAAGCAGATTTTAGGACTGCTTCAGACATATGGTTCAGTGTAACTCAGCTGCAATGCAGAAAAAAGCTGTTTACAGACTGGATTGGAAAGTAAACCATATATGAGGGAGTTTTACATTACATAACAGCAAAAATACAGGCATACTGATGACTATAATCTTCAATAAATATTATCATACTATGTTTCTGACAGATAGCATAACATCTAAAAACACACTTTTAAAAGACATTAGAGGACCATGAATGATTTTGGGAAGTCACGGGTTCCAGTTAATGCTGTCTCAAGAAAGAGCTTATAACTTCCTATAGATGAAAAGTAATTGTTTATTGATACCATGTAAACATCCTACCTGTGAGAAAGCTGGCAAGGCTATTACATTGATTCCCATATTGGTATTTGGTTCTTGGAGCTCTGGTATTTGTAAAAGCACTGTTCCAACTGGCTGTGACAGAAGTGCAGTGTTACATCCATTTATTGGCTCTTTTTTGCTCTCTCCGTAACTCTCTCCTTGCTGAATGGTGCATATTTGCTCTACTTGTTCTCGGAGATCAGGTGGCAGAGCTTCTAGCACAGACTTATCTAGCTATAAGTATATAAAAGCTTTTAGATTTTTCTAAGGAATAGATAACAGAGTTATTTTAGTCAAAAGATTAGTTATACAATGCCTGAATTTTACAAAACCCGCTACATATTACCTTGTGTATGCAAACATCCTTAGGAACCTGAGAGTTACACTCTGCAGCAGCAAACTATCATTTAAGACTAAGCAGCTCAGCAAATATGAATGCTCAGTTTTATCTTTTCACAATGATCAGTCTTCTTACCAAAAATCATAGATAGCGTTTCCTCTACAGCTACCTAATGATAAGGGAACACGAACTCTGAGTTGAAATTATACAGGCAACATGTTGGTAAGAACACCAAACTGGTGTCTGGCACAAAGCTGTAACCAATTAATTTCTTTCTTTATACAGTTCTAGGGTGCATGTTACTGATTTCCTTTACTGGTATTCCATATGTTTGCATACTGTCAGGCTTGCCAGAGTTGGATGATGAAATAAGCTTTTACTTACTACCAATTACTCACTTGAAACAACTGAGATAACCCCTCAGTGCCCAGAAGTTGCTGAGTACAATGACAGCTGCACAAGTGACTGAATGAATACAACTGACAAGCAGATGTACAGCATGATTTTTCTCACAAGTAAAATTTGAATAAAACTATATAGAAAAATGCCAACGTTTGCCTCTAAGCTCTGCTGAATAAGACTTCATAGCCATGTTAGAATAATTTATCTTTTACCTGTAAGAAGAAAATTTGGAGTTTATGAACAGATTCTGGATTTACAGAGAAGAGCCACAAATATCTAAGAAAATCTACTTGGCTTGGTAACTGAGAGGTTTTGATGAAAGCTGTATTGCTAATCTCTTCAGTTACTCTTTCATGCTCTGTTTGAATTCACTCATTCCAAGTTTGCTGCATATATAGCTGTATAATCATTTCCTGGGAATCCTGGGTGTAAAATATCTTGCTGTTACTTTCCTAGCACAGTATACAAAGAGCAGTGTGGCACTAACTCTCACCACTCCTTCCCAGCCCTGAATTTTTTATTACATTCCATTTTATAATATGGTTAAAAGCAGAAAGAAAGATATTGTGCCATAAGATCACCAAAGTTTTAAGAACTCTAATGAACAGCTAGTGCATTTTTTACTTGTTTATACATATTTCTCCTATAGCAGCATCTGAGTGTACAGAGCTTCACATTGTTCAGATAAGTTACTTTTAGCATGTGGGGTGGAAATAATGAAGGCTGTCCCTTTGTTAAAACATACCTAAAAAAAAATTCCCCAAATCCCATAGAAATATTTTACTTAAATAAAGATTGCCCTCCTCTCATCTAAATAGAGGTATCCTGTACAAATGTTAAGTGTGCATCCTAACTTCAACATTATTTATTTTATTAAGGCAAAGTATTTTTGCATCCATAACAGTTACTTACTGTCCACTGTACTTTACTAGAACTCTTTTTATTTAAAAAGAACTCCTTTTGGGTCTATCCAAGTAAGACAATCCCAAGTTATTACAATCTACTGCAGTTGTTTCATATTCTCAGGTTTACCTGGGAAGCAGATGGAACCTCAATACTCAAATTGAGCCTGGATTTTACACTGATAGGAGAATGCACACCATTCCACTTGACAGCAGACTCAGTGTTGTTGGCATTAGAATTGAGACCAGGTGTGTGATTGGTACCACGAGATGGAAGAAAATTGCAAGTTCTTGAATTAGAAGATATTTCAAGGTCCATAGCAGCCACAAATACTGTAAGTATGGAAAAAAAATACAGAATGATCATCTAATACTTAAAAATACTCTGAAGATTCAAGACGCACTAAAAGGTAATTTCTAGCATTATTTGCTGAAGAGTTTACACAATATATAGCACCATCATAACACTTTTTATTTCCAAGTATCCTCTGTTACTATTAACTAAAACAACTAAGACAAAACAAAAAAAGAGACTGGACTAATCCTATACAAAGTTTTATTAGGAGCATTTTCATTTGCAGCAGCAAACCTCACTCCCAGAAAGTTTATGCTGCATAATTTATAGTGGTATAATATTGACTAAATATTCCAAAAGGTGATTCACATTAGGGTCCTCCAGAACTGATCATTATCACATATGCCAAGTACAAAGTTAACTGACCTTCTTTATGTTCTTCTTCTGTGCGCTTTTTTGCTTTCTGAACATGAAAAAGATCAATAACTGAATGTGATCCACCCGGTAAATGTCCAGATTGTACTGTTGAGTGAGCTGAAGTTATTTTACTGATGGGAACTAGCTGCTGTACCTGAATTCCAACCTAAATTCAAAATATAAATGCATTCATTTAATGACGTTTTAAATAAAGAAAATAAATTTTAAAATCTGTAATGATATCATAATAACATTGCCTTCTTTGGAATTGGCTGCCTGTTGTGGGTGGGAGGAAGGAGAAATAAAAATATACTGAAATACACATAAACAGCCACTAGAAACATCCCAAACAAATCCCAGGATTATCCACCACAAACCAACAACTAAGAAATTACGAAGATACTACCATCTTAACTTCTCTGATGTAAAAAAGTGCTGTCACCAGGATCATGAAACAATGTGCTTTTTATGAAATTTCTTAGACACTAATAAATACAGAAACACTGACAAGAATGTGGTTAGGATTAAATTTGGCCATCCAGCAATGCTTTTCCCTAAGGACAATCTATACTATGTCCATCACTTCGGTCTACAAATGAGAAAAATACTATTGTTTCACTTGTAAACACTGTTTTTGCAAAGTCTCAATGGATTAAAGTACTTTGGTAGAAGTAGTCTTTTTTAGATGAGGTGCTCCTCATTTTTCAACACATCCTAGTTTTTCATTTAACTTTTAAATAGCACATCAGCAGGGGTTCAAAAGGTGTGTCTAATTACGAATGCACCAGTGCACTGTGTGAGTTTATCACCAATCCTCCATAATTTTAAAGAAAAAAACCTGACATTCAGAAAAAGTTGTATATGGGACTCAGAAAGCATGAAGGAACTACCATACGTATTTCCACCAGGTTTTCTTCTATAATTACATAGTAAGCATTTTGTTTATTAACACTTTCTTAGTTGCAATAGTGGGATATGACATTTAAACTAAATATTTCTCAACTCCACGCCAGGGAGCTGACTTTGCAAGGCAACATTGTGAATCGAAACACTACTTCTATATCCAGATGAGGAATTAATGCAAGTTTGTTTTAGAAATCATCTGTATTCTAATGTAACACATGGCTGATGTCAAAATAGCAGCATCGTGGGGTCACATTGCTATGACAAAACCACTGAGATGAGCAGAAGTTCTAAAATAAACCATGAATCAAAAGAGCCAGAAAAATCACCTTCCAACGAAGGGCAAAGCATGGGCTGGTAACTTTTCTTGCTCTAAGACTTGCAATCTAGAACAAAAGCTCTTTTAATCTCTATCTTTGATTGGCATTACAAACAGTTATATATTAGTTTATATTAGTTATATAATATATGGGAGAAGTTTACAGAAAATTCTAAGACAAAATAAAATTTACACTTGCTGATAGAACTGTAGAGGATACAGTCTTACTTCATTACCTGAGGCTGTTTTAAGTTGTGGATTAATTTATACCACAAAAAATTTTAATTTTTTTACATTTATGGCTTTGTAGCCATGTTTTTCAAAGGTTACAAAACATAATATAATTGCATATACTAATTTACATAAGCTTTGTATTATGTACACTTTTGCTTAAGTTTGGTTATCATGTACCATGGGGAACTGAAAATCCACAAAAGACAATGAAACAGGTTGATAAAGAGAATGAATTTCAATTTTCCCATTAACTCACCCCTCGCATATCAGATATGTTCAGTTTCATTGTGTGAAACATGTTCAGAGTTTCTTTCCCAATTACTTTTGCACTGTCTGTTGCATGGTCTAGAGTCACAGTCCTAAAAAGAATAAACAAGTACGGTTAAAAAAGAAACTGTTTCACAAATCCTAAAGACAAAAATTCTGTATTTGTTCCAGGGAGGACCTGAAAGAAAGATAGATCATAATTTCTTGGCATACAGAAACTGAACACAGTTTATTTGTTCTCTGGTTTCTTTTTAAAGGTAATTAAAACTAAGCATCATCTACAGAAAAAAATAAGAAAAGCAGAATACTTACTAATGAACATTCTCAGTGTGCAGTCCACACATTAAAAGGTGAAATTTTAGTATATATTTATATACATGCAGTCNCATGCAGTCTATTGAAACCAAACAAAAAGTTTCGCAAGACGTTTACAGTTTGCACAAAACCACACCTCTGCTTTTCTGTCTTTCACTCAAACTTAGTTCACAGAGAGTTTGCTCAGCACTATTTCAGTTGTTACTTGTCAAATGTCTACAGCAAGAGTTTCAAAAGGAACTCAGAGGGGAAGGAGATATAGGAATGTGCATGTAGATTACAAACCACATGGAATTCAAATTAATGGCAAATAACTTTAAACAACATTGCAAATTATCTTCAGCTATGGGCAA
>WEKY01051415.1:714-40008 GCA_013390045.1 Picathartes gymnocephalus
TAAATTTATCCTTTTCTTTGCATCCAGTTTATAGATGTTACTGACACTTCCATCCATCAGGTAGAAGCCAAAGCCCATCACCTGAAAAGGAAAAAAATTAAGCCTTCCACAAAAGGACCTCAGAAGCAAAAACCTGTAAGTCTATTCTTCATATAATTTAAAAAGTAACATTTTAAAACCAGTCCTGAAACACCCAACCTCCTTCAAACAGAATATATTTTTAAATACATATATTTCTGTACTATTCTTTTATTGCCTGTATTAGCAATTTTTACATTAACATTAGCCTGATCAGTTACCTTTAAAAGATGCTGCTTGTTTGTATAAAGGTTCAGCATTAAAAAAAAAAAAAAGCTTACTGAAACAATAGTCTGGCTGTTTTTAGAGCTTTTCTTTTCACTTCCATTTTATTCAAATTCTGCATGGGCAAACTGATTTGGTAACAGAAGTTTAGATCTAAAAATCTCTGAGTGATTGCTTTTCTGGCTTTCAGTGCCTCTTTGAATTATACACACAAGAGCTCAGAAGCATCTCAAAAAAAATCTAATTACATTTTGTCCAAGGTATTAATTAACATAAGGTTATAAATTTATCAGGAAAAAGTTCTTCACCTAGAGGGTGGTTGGGCACTGCAACAGCTGTGACAGTGGTCACAGCACCAGCCTGATAGCGTTCAAGAAGCATTTGGACAACACTCTCAGGCACATGGTGTGACTTTTGGGGATGGTCCAGTGCAGGGCCAGGAGTTGGACTTGATGATCCTCGTGAGTCCCTCCCAACTCAGCATATTCTGTGATTCTATTTAGTATGTACAGGAGCCAAGCAGAGCCACTTACTGTGTTCCAAGCATCTCTACTGAACAAAAGGCCCAAATACAAAAGTTACACTGGGCACCCTTGTAGATACAACATAAATGCTCTAGAGTTCGTGCATGGTTCCAGAAGACTTTCACTTACTCCTAATAAACAGAGCTCTTCAAAAGTTAAATGTTTAAGTGACTCAAAATATTTTTCAGGAGGCAAACTTTTGGCTCTTATCCTATAACTTATATTCCTTATCAACTGCAAGACATGCAGTTGATAATATCACCCACCCTTCATACTGCCCAGCACCCTCTTATTACATGTACATACTCCAGATACCTAAACTGATTTATGAATCCTAATTTCGAGATACTTGTTCCCTGAAATATTTGATACACAGCCTCATTTCCAAAAGCTTTTTAAACAAACTTGTCACATATCTAAAATAAAATGTAGTAGTTCTTTCTGTTGTCATTATACTTCATAGAAACACAATTCCATAGAATTTGATGCAGTTCAATTGGGTCAACTTCAATTTATGAAAAACAAAAATGGATTAGAAGCTTTCTAAATACTTTTAGCATGTAATACAACAAAAGGACAATGACGGGGGAAAGCAGTAATTTGAATTATTTGCTTAATCTGGTTCCTTTTAAAAAAACAAAAACAGCCAGAAATAATCTGTAATTCAAACACCTGTGCCCTGCCTCAACATTCTTCTTTTAGTTTTGTACCCAAAAGAAACCTACTTTCAAAAGCATATGTTTCTCGCTGGGTGTTAGATACATTTTGTTTTCATAGTAGTCCACACACAAATTCACAATATCTGCGAGCAGCTCTTCATAGCCAACAATCACCTCCAGCTGCTGCTGCAAAGACTGGAAAAAAAACAGCAGGATATTGGTTAACTAATTGTACTGTCTGGGAAAAACCAGTTACTACCAAACTGGAAGAGCTTTATTTTAATATTTTTGCAAAGCATTAGGTAACTTGCAAGGAAGACAATTCAAGCTTACTTGTGTTATCTTGTTGTGGTTGGCAAGGAACATTGAAAGGTTCTGAGACTCTTGAATGGACTGAGGATCTGCCATTTTCCGCAGGAACTGAGCAGCTCTTTAAAAACAGAAGAAAAACTGTATTTCCCTTGGCCATTACTGTTTTTAAGTAAACCTATGTCCTCAAAAAAAGGTGAAAAGTTCACCAGAAGAGAGAGATGGACTTAATTTATCCAAAATAAACTGGTTTACTATCCCGAATCCCTCACTGCACCCCTACTTAGAAGGTCCAATAAAAAACAAATGAAAAAACATTGGCTATATCCTTCAATGCCTCCACAGAAAAAGAAAAGCAAACCAAATAAGTTTAGGAGGTCTCCAGGCACAACAACAACTACAACAGGTGGAAGTAGAAGCTAAATCTCACGTAAGTAGAAGCAACACAGTTAAATTTGGCTAGTCATTGACCAAGTAGTTTTCTGCATGAAAGATCACAGATGCTAGAGCTGTCTTGCCCTGCTGCTCTGATCACTGTGTTCAACAGATGATATCTGATATCATCTGGTAGCTCAAGTACAAAACTTGGCCACCGGTATCTCACTCCCTCCCCTCCCTGCAATACCTGCCGTCACAATGATTTTGAACATAAAAGCTGAAATATCTTAAAAATAAGTATAACAACTCTCGGCTACAAATGTCAAAAGTGGATGCCAAGAATAGAATAGATCAGAATAGGAGTGGCACAAGCGACCAGAACGCCAGTTTCCCCTCAAACTTAAAAACAGAAGCTTTACTGAACAAAGTATATGCACTACGTTTAGCATACACCAAGACATAGTATTTGACAGCTTGGCATCAAAGGCAGAAAAATCTTTTGCTGCTGGAAGAATAGTACAAAGAAAACAGATGTACTCAACTGCCTAACTCCATCCCTAGTTTCAAGGTAACTTGTCCCACACGTGAAGAGACTATTTTTGAAGAAAAAGCTGTCAGAAAAAAAGCAACTGCTGCCATCTCGTGGGAGGCCTGAATCCTGGCAGCAAAGCCCCAGGTCCTGCTGCCCCTTGCCACTTACCGCTTGTAGGCTGAGTGGTCGTTCTTCACACTGCACTTCATATTTTTCAACTCATCCAACACCGCAAACATGTTGATGAACTTGCCCAGTGTGATCAGATACGCTTCAGACACAAAGTCCTTCCTTCTCTCCGCATGGCACAAGCGTCTCACCTCCCCACAAAACCGTTCAATTGCATTTCTCTAATGGGGGGAAAGACAAAAAAAAACAGGGAGTAAAAGCCATGACATTTCAAGGGAAAAAATTTCATCATGTACCTAGAGCTGGTCCAGTGAAAAGCTCCAGTGAAGGAGAAAAATGTTTAAACCATGCAAAACTAGCAAGGCATGAGTACAGGCCTTTCAGCTCCTCCTCTGTGTACCTGATGTGTGCTAGAAGTGTCACCAGTGATCTTTGCCACCAAGTTTGCCTGACACAAGAGCCAAGGTTCTTCTTTGCAGATAAAAGTAATTAAAAGTATAAATAAAAAATAGGATAAGGGATAATTTTTTTTAAACTAAAAGAGGGTCAATTTAGATTGGATATAAGGAAGAAATTTTTTACAATGAGGGTGGTGAGGCACTGGAACAGGTTGCCCAGAAAAGCTGTGGATGCCCCATCCCTGGAAGTGTTCAAGGCCAAGATAGATGGGATTCTGCACAACCTGATCTCGTTGAAAATACCCTTTTTTTCACTGCAGAGGGGTTGGACTACATGGTTTTCAAGACCCTTTCCAACTCAAACTATTCTGTGATTCTATGAAGTTTAAAATTCCTCAGAAAAAAGGGATTTCATGCTCTTTTGTGAGGAAGCGTATCTGAATTAAAAGGCAAATTATAGAAATGCACCCTTCAAACAAACAAACAAATAAACAAAAATCCACAGCACACTGTACATGCCAGCTCTCTTAAGTCATCCTGGCACATGTTTATTTGAGGGCTTATTTCCAAGCACCCACCAGGGCAATTTCAGATGGAGATTACAAATACAAAAGAGACAGCAACTTCAAATGCAAAAAGGAGTCTGTTTTGACTTTAGAGCTCTAATCTGCTTGAATGAAAGGAGATTGAATGAAATGTAACATTTCCTGTTGTCTTCCCCAACCAGGGGTCTTACTGAGTACAAACAATCTCCTCCTTCCTGTGCACTCTGGGCCTCACAGGCTCTAGTTGCTCCAGCTCTGAATAATGCCTGGAAACATCCTCAGTCCATTGAAATAGATGGCAAGCTGCCAGGAGGGAGGAGAAAGCAAGACAGACTGCTATTCTCCAGCTCGGGTGGCTGGAGGTCACAACAACTGGGTTAGCTCGCCTCAATTATGAATCGCCATAGCAAAGCTGCACCTGCTGTTCTGCTGTCCAGACTTGTGGATCCCTCATTCCCCAGCAAATGGTTTCTGTCCTGAGATGGTTTTATTATACATGTGAAACACATTATATTTCTATTTCCTTTCTTCCTGAAGTGACAGATCTCTGTCCCCAGGTGCTGCATAGGGACTATATGCAATTACTTCAGATTTTATGTTGAAAGTCTCAAAGAAGATTGCCTCAAGCTTTTAAGAGAATTAAAAATTCTGCCCTTCTGTGAGGGAATATGGTGCATTTTTCCTAACATATAACGACTAAGCTGAGTACCTGAGCACACAATATGAAGTATACAAAACAGGAATATAAAATTACAAGCCTACTGACAAATTTTGTTTCCATTCCTTTTACCTGAAAATACATAAAATTCATCAGTTTTGTGACTTCTGGCTCCAGAACTTCCACAGTTTTCTCATAAATTTCTACTCTGTTAGGCTGCTCATTGCACTTGACCTGTGGATAATTAAAGAGGTTGTTATGCTTGGAACTTTCCCTGATAAAGTCACAGCAACTAAGATCCCGAGAAAATGCATTATCATCCTAAAGAGACAAAGACAAAAATTTCCAGGTTTGGTAATCTTATGCTGATCTGCTAAGCTTAATTGTATGTAAAAAACCCTAAAACAATCTAAGATTTTCCTATTACCTTACAGCAAATAATATAGTTGTCAAACACCTCTGTAGGGTTAAAACAATATTCTTCCCACATTAAGCCACTTGCTCAAAATCATGCACTAAAATAGAGCCAGAACTGTAAACTAAAACCCAACTTCCACTCTAAGTATTTAAACCACAGGATAAGCCTTCCTTGCATTTCAGTATAAAAATAATTGCATTACAAATTTGTTGTAAAGGAAGGAGTCAACTCATGGTAGTAATTGTGCTCAGCTTTCGGACACCTCTCGGCATTCTTCCCACCCTACTCCTGTACAGCCATTGCCAGACACTTGAAGCTGACTTGTGCCCTATTCACAGCAGGGTGAATCAAAAGTTTTCCTTTCAAAGCACATTACCTCTATACTACTCTTGAACCAAAACGTCAGACTGACACAAACCCCATGAGGTATTGCTATAGATGCCCTATAAAAAAATAAAGTCCAACTGGTCCCCAAGTTCTAAAAGACACTGTTCTACGGCATGCCCAGGTTAACAATTCAGGAATCAAAGCAGACTCCACTTTGGATCTCACTGACAAAGCTCTATCTGTGTAACTCCACACTAAAACAAGACAGAAGTTCTCACATTGCATGACAGTAGAGTTTTCATCCATTACCTGGGGAATGGCTCTTGAGCAGCTTCTCCATGTGTATAACATGATTGCATATTCCTGACCTTCTTCTAGCATTTCATTCTGTAGGGAAGACACTCAATATAATCAGGCATTGTAATACAAAAGGATTATATCCTTCTGTCTTCTGTCATTCCAAGCCCTTGTCCAAATGAACCTACTTCTCTTACCAGAATGTAGATGTACAAACACACATAGATTGCATGCTAAATGATACATCATCAATTACTATCTCCCCACATCAGACTGGTTTATGTGTAGTTCTTTTTTCCCAAAACTAATAACACTGTGAGCTATAAATAAAATAATATTTGGGGTGGGGGAGGGTGATGGGATGGTGTTTATTCTTCTTCTAAAATTCAGGGACTCCAGGTAGAATGTTCAAGGATTAAAGAGTCAGAGCAGAGCAATGCAGAGCAATTTTTTACCTGGCAAAGGAGAAGTACAACAATATACATACAACCAAAACAGGTTAAGGAGTAACCACATAATTTTAAAAGTAGATTGATGTAAACATACATAATTTTCAGTAGAATGTAACCAGGTGCTTTATCTGCCCATTCCACCATTTGTGAACTGGCCTCTAGAATTAAAGACATATTATTCCTAATTTTCCAAGAATGCCAGGAAAGAAGGGAACCTTTGAACAACACTAGTTGCTCAAGAGGAAAGGCAATTTAAAAAACTTTTAAGAAGTGTGTTTGAAAAACAAGAAAAGCCACAGACTTTTTCATCTCACCTCCTCCTAGAAGTGTTGTAGGTAACTTGTTTTCTGTGACCATAATTCTTAAAATGAACTGCAAGAAGACACACTCCTGTCCTTTTATTCTACGTAATACAAAAGCGTATATCAGAATATCTACTTACCATGCTAGAATGGACTGTAGCTTGCTCAATGTATCTTGCAATACCAGTGACAAATGCATTTCTGTCTTCAAAATTAGTGTTGAAGTTTGGCTGCAAAGAAATGAAAACATGGAATTAAGTCTTTGGGAGCAGTATCTCTTCTATGAAGGAAAACTGAGAACCTGGCATTTTTCAGCCTGGGGAAGAGAAGGCTCTGGAAGACCTTATGGCAACATTCAGGACCTAAAGGGGTCCTGCAAGAGAGCTGGAGAGGAACTTTGTACAGGGGCATGTAATAACAGGACAAATGAAAATGGATTCAAAGTAAGAGTAGGTTTGGATTAGGTATTGGCAAGCAATTATTGGCTGTGAGGGCGGTGAGGCACTGGAACAGGTTGCTCAGCGAAGTTGTGGCTGACTCATTCCTGGAAGTGTTCAAGGCCAGGTTGGATGGGGCTTTGAGCAATCTGGTCTAGTGTTCCTGCCCAGGGCAAAGGAGTTGGACTAGATGATCTTCAAAGTCCCTTCCAACCCAAACCATTCTAGATTCTATGAAAAGAATTTTTATATCTATTGCCAATACAAACACACTTTTGTTTTGGGCAAAACGTACTCTTTCTTAACAGCAATGGGAAACAGAAAAACTTTTTCCTATAATGAGAAAATACCTGGTAAAGAAGAGATGATGGTGGGGGCTCAATACACGGTTGCTGATCTGGCAATGGTAATTCCTCCAAGAGATCCACATTGGACAAGGCATCCTCCAGAGTTACTTGAGCAGTCATTTTGCACCTGGTTAGAAAATACATATATACATATAGATATACATTTATACATAGATATAAATTTATATGTGTTACTATATACACAGTAAACAAATGAGTAACATTAAGGGCAGGGAACTATTTATATGTGGAAAATGTGAAGTTTCCCTTCAACCAAACAGGAAGGGAAACAGTCAAACAGAAACTCAGTTGATTTTCGAATACAAGTTTAAATAAAACTTTTGAAACTAACACCCTTGTCCTTACTTCTAGGACTTGAGAAATGTTTTCCTCCTCCACTGCTGGACGCCAGAAATACATCAAAAATAGAGGAAAGGATGACTCTAATGCTCAGTTTTGAGACAATGTGCGTCCCAAACTATGCACTACAGCTACTACAACCACATCATCTTCAGAAGACCAGGCTGTCAAAAGTTGCCAGCAGTCTCCATGTTTCCTGTCCTAGGACATTCAGATCTGCTTTGGGTAGTTGATGATAGACCCCTCAAGACTATGGCAATCTCCATAAACCTTTGACTGCTGCCACTGCATGGGGTTTTGAACCAAGAACAGCAATGGGAAGAAATCCGGGCAATCTGTGACCAGTGACCAAGCATTGGAACAGGTTGCCCAGAGAAACTGTAGAGTCTCCTTCACTGAGACTTTACAAGAACTGTCTGGATGCAATCCTGTGCCATGTGCTCTAGGATGAGTCTGCTTCAGCAGGGAGGCTGGAGCAGATGAGCCACTGTAGTCCCTTCCAACCTTACCCAGTCTGTGATGTTGCAAAAATTTAGGAAGCAAACGTGGGGTGGAACAACTCAGTCATCCACTTTCGTATAATGATCTACTCATTCTCCTCAGTGAAGTGAAAAAAATATTGATTTTTAAGGTAATAGCTCTAATCAAGATGTCTCTTTTTTTCCAAGTTATTTTCCCCCATTTACCAGAAAAAAACATACACCTATGGTACAAGGAGCAGCTGAGCACAGCCCTCAGGTCTAACCAGGAGGGAAGGAACACTTCACCCAGAGGAGAAGGACCCTCTGCTTGGCATGTGTCACCCCTATGGACCTGTGCCATCCCCACATTCAGGCAGGGTACAAGCAGATCCCAAAGCAGCTTTGACAAAAACTCACTGCAAGACAGCAGGAATGAGCTGGTGATCCCACCACTCACTGCACTTTTACTGGCCTGGCAGAAACACCTCCTCTTGCCTAACTATATATTCCTGGGGAAAAACCCACACAAACAACAGCTTTACCTCCAAGGAAGGGCTCAGCTGATAAAAAAACAGAACCAAAACCCAAACCCAAGGAGAGAAAGCAATCAGGAGTGATGACCTGTCTATCTCCAGAGACCAACCCTGTGTACCAAGCCATTGCTGCAAAGCTAATGTACCACATATGGAGAGAGCTTGCCAACGACTTTATAAACAACAATCAACAGAAAGATTCAGAGGTCGGTTTCTTCTTGAAAGCCCAGGCCAAACCTTGCTCCCAGCCTGAGCACACCAGTTTTGTTAAAATAAATAAATAAACAAATGCTCATATTGTGCAATTTGTGATCCTTGCCAAAAAAGGGATGAAGGACTGGACTGACAGGAGTGCTGGCTGGTAAACCTGCACCAGGATACTTGCCCAACACCTGCCTACACCCAGATCAAGCTCCAACACAAGAACCGCAACTATTCCCAAATTAGAGACCAGCAAAGAACATGGTGTCCGACCTTCAATAAATGAACACGTGCCAAAAAACTTCCATGGCTGGGCAAAAGTCCTGTGAGGAGGTCAGACTGAACAGTTTTACCCTAGAAGAATTGAGCTGCCAAGAAGTCAGAACATCTGCAGATGAGTCTGTGTATAGGTACTTTATATATGAGTCTGAGTATCTACCAACCAAGCTTTAGCTAAAAAAGAAAACAGATTAACTGAGAGGCTCCTTCCAACTTGAAACTTCCTCTTAGCCTCCCTGTCAAAGTAGAAAGACCCAGTGTGCAGCTGCTGTGGGATGTGCCAAGTGGTGGGATCAATGGGCCCACAGCCCTCTCCTACAGGGGACAGGCAAATGGCCACAAAGCACTGGCTCCAAGAAAGCACTACAAAAAATGTTCTAAAACCCATAGTGAAAAATGGCCTGCCATTCTACACCAAAAACTACTGCAACTATCTGTGTAAAGGGGAGGTGTCACTGCGTGCAAGGAAAGTATCAGCACCCTCTCCCCAGCCCACACATCTTCCTTCTCCTCCTAAAACGTGGTCCACCAATGACTTGGGCCTCTGCTGTCGAACAGAGCTAGGCACTCACAAAAGCCAGGCTCCTGACTTGTACTTCCTCAGCACTACAAGCAAATATTCTGAAGATGTGGCCCATACATCCCAAGTCTGAAAGCACACTTGAATGCTTTCGGCCTCAATATTTACAGCTACACAGCAGTAATCCTCCAGCATCAGTTATGTTCAGACTACGAGACATTAACTATCTGTGGATTTGTTTTTAATACTTAGAAAACAATTTAAAAATAGAACCAAAGTCCCAGCTGACTTACACTGCCATCTATTTAACGGCACCGGTCTGGGAAACCCTTATTAGCAGGCCAGAGGTGCAAGTAAGAGAAAAAAGCTTTCTGCTGTCCTCTGGATTGTGAAAAGAAATATGGGAAGGAACATTTTTTGCAGTCCTTCAGCATGATTTCTTAAAGATCAGTGTTTTTCAAAGCAAGAGAACAAAAGTCATTGGGCATAGACAGTTGCAAACGTCTTCTTGTTTTGAAGTTGCTTGCAGGCAGCTCTGCTTTGCATTTTTGCCAAAGGTATCCCCATGCCTGGTGTTTCGTTGGCCAAGTTCAATGTCCCTGTTCTCCAGCCTTCGCACTCCAGTATCTAGCAAGACATGAAAGAGGAAGCAGCTCCTTCCTGTCCAGCTTTGACACATTTGCAAACCTTGCGAGGGCATGATTCACGTTTCCCCTCTGCCCCCCACAGCAGTGAGGCGTTCTGACAACAGCAACGGCAGGGGCACAGCTGGAACTAGTTCAGGGTTTTTCTCCCCTTCTTTATCTATGTTGATAAAACAAGCTCCAAAAGACAATGGCTGTTACTCATGTACAAGGATGAAGGGCTAGCAAAAACAGATTTTTTTTTTTCCCCCTAAGCTCAGAAAAATTAATTTAAGAAAGGCTAAAATTCCCAAGACACAAAATTGGATAGCTTTGCCTCCTTAAGAGTCATGAGTTTTTAACAGATGAAATTACTGGCCAGGAGAGCTAATATTTTAACAGATTCCTTTATGGCAGAGAATGTAAGAAACTTCAAAGACCTACTTTAAAAAAAGGTTTGATTAGGAGTTTACGTAAAAGAGAGTAGACTAAAATGCTGTAGTCATACTCATCGTTATGGTTGTACTAGGACATTTACCCAAACTGAGAATTTCTACCTTACTAAATTCCTACAATGCTGTGTTTTCAGTTCTGTACCCACATGAGATTTCCCAGGACAGTTTTCTCAGGTAGAACACATGTAAGCATTACTTCTGAAATAATATTTTTCTCTTTGGCATCTTTGG
Source organism: Picathartes gymnocephalus (assembly GCA_013390045.1). Taxonomy (NCBI): domain Eukaryota; kingdom Metazoa; phylum Chordata; class Aves; order Passeriformes; family Picathartidae; genus Picathartes; species Picathartes gymnocephalus. The sequence goes on from WEKY01051415.1 coordinate 11,393, forward strand.
ATTATGACCCACCATTAAAGCAGTAAAGTAAAAACGCATAAACAATAACATGCTTTCTTGGTTGTACACAACTTAATTAGTGAACATTCCACATCCATTATCTGACATTCTCCCTTGAGGAGAAAGAATCACATACACCAGCAAGCTGTTTTGCTAAATTTTGGTGTTTGATGAGCACACACAGCTTTCTAAGCAGGGGAGAGCAATGCCTGCGCCAACTCTCAGTTCCTTTTTCTGGATTTCAAAGCAAGAAAATTCCTGCCTCTAAACAAACTTCAGTCTCACAATACCAAGCCCAACCATGTCCAAGGATCAAGAGATATCCAGTCCAGGGTTTGGGGTTTTTCAGTATGTTAGTGCAAGGCCACAGTCTAGCTTAAACTAGGATATCCTTCTTTTTCTTCAGTTCTGAAGGAGATGAGCACCACATGGGTCTGTGTTGGAAATGGAACAGAAATCTCTCTGAAACCTGTGTATACAGGCTTGGAGACAGAGAGGAATGCAGGGGCTGATTTGAAACCTTCAGAGAAACTGAGATACATAAAACCACATCAACATGAAATAAGAAAGTAGATTTAGATTTAAGCAATAGTAATATGCCTTAAAGTGCCTTAAGCACATAAGAAACTGTATTAGTTAGTGGGAAAACCCTAAAGTCCAGTTTAAAGTTCAGCAGCATAACCTTTTACATTAACTAAACTCTAGACATAACAGAAACATTGCACAGTGTTGTTAGATAGAAAGACAGAGCATGATAAACTATGTGCGCAGATTCTGTGTAAGAAGTGACGACTACTGCCGTACATCTGTGTTAAGCCAGGATAGGTGCAGAAAGAATTGCAATAGAATCGTGTTTGTAGCTGATTGGATAATTAATGAATCTCATGTATTGTATCGGGGCTGCTGCTTTAGGCTGCATTCCCCTCTTCGACTGCTTTTGCTGCTGTTTCAACTTCTGCTTAGCGCTTTTGACATGACGGCATAGCCTGTAACTTCTGACCCTCACTGACTGCACTATGCAATAAATAACTTTACTACAAGCAGAGACTCTCTCTCATCTCTCCAACCAACGCAATACAACCTCAGCAGGCCTGCCCTCCTCAGAAGAGCTTGTGAAGTGGAGAAGCTCACTGAGCTGCCTCTCTCACATTTTGCCCATGTGAAAATCCAAGCCAAAAAAAGGAAGCTCCTCTAGCATTGTTTACATTTTGATTTAACTTCAGAACCGGATTATTATTGAAAATATTCACAAAAAAAGAGTTGGCGATCTTTTTAAAATGCCATAATTCTGTACCATTGCTCTCAGCCATGCAACTGCATGGTAAGCAGAGCCCTGCTAACAACACTTCTTTGGTATTTAGAGGAGATGACTGTCAGTCCTAGTAAAGACACCATTTCCCCATCTTCATTCTTACAGAATAATGTCTAAGTATTTGCAGAAGGTCTATATTCTTAATTCCAAGCATATCAGAGAACAACCAGCATGCAACTCTCAGCCATGCTCTTTTGAGCCTCCTGAAGCTTCAGATTATTTGGAAGAAAACAAACAACACAGTTCCTCTTTAGCCACTGGCCAAGACTTCCCAGAAATGTCCTCTAATGGTCTTATGAATCTATCCAGCTGAGTTTCAACAAGACATTAATTCCCAACATAAAAGTTCTACCTCAGATAACTGGGTTTGATGATATTTACTTATTGGTGAAAAATAAAGCCCTTCACCACAAAATCAGATGCAATGTTATGACTGTGTTAGACAAGATAGGGAGATGATGAGGTTGGTATCACGTTGCCACAAAACATTTTTAAAAACCCAAGAAGTATATCAAGTCTCTTGAAAATACACAGGGAAAGAATGGAAAGTCCTTGGAGAATACAAGTACATATGCCATTTAAATTACGTGCAAACTGTCATTATCACTTGTACTAAGACTGTCAAGTGAACATTTCCACAGAAAACTGATAAACAGTATAATTCAGTCCTTTAGTTATAAAAATAAAGGTGGAGAATATTAAGCTACGGTGAAAGCCAACTTTTCTTCAGAAGATTTAGACAGAACAAACAGAGGCATTTACTTTACGAGAATTCTTGCTTTACTTTATGGAAGTTGAAGTAACAAGGTTAAACTTCCCCGAAATGCATAAAAATAATTAAAATCTAAATCCCACAACTGACGAACTTTTTTCCTTTGTGTCACTCACTCAAAGGTTTGCCACCCTGAGGACATCTAAGTACCCTCGCTTTGAAATCTCTAAGGATTTATCCTCACACAACCATCAGACCAGTAAGACAGCAGGCTCCCCTCTTGAAACATGGCAGATTGCAGCAGGTAACAATCTGGAAATGGATTTCCAGGTGGTTTTTGCTGTCAGCTCCTTACAGTACATCTGGTGTACCATTGCATGCTGCAAAGATCAGACAGTGGACACAACCATGTCTGTTGCTACTACATGCTCATCTTGTGCCCTGAAAATTAAACTTCCATGGAAAATGAAAGAAGGATTTTGCTGATAACGCAGCAGGGGAAAGCTCTGAGTGAGCAGTCAATCCTGTGGATGGTATCTCCCCAGCACAACAGTATCACACATGCATATGCACCAACCAGCCTCACCATCCAGGCTTGACAAGGTTCATCTCATTTCAGCAACAGCTCAGCTGTTCAGGGACGATGACTTCCTTCTATCATTAACCTCCAATAAAAATAAAAGTATAAAAGAGGCAGTGATGTAAAGGAATGCACTTTCTTCAGCTAAACTTCAGATGAATTACCAGGACATTCCCACCAGTCTGACAACAAAGCAGGTCTCTTTGATCAGCTGGGTCTTTATGCTGCCCTGGCATGAAGTGCTGCAGCAAGCTAGGAGGAGTAGATGATAAAGCATTGGTTCAAATAACTTCCCTTGAATCATTCATCCCACTTTTTGGACTGACTCTGAAAGAGGGTGTTGTAAACTGAAGCGTGTCCCATCTGCTCCTGAATGAACGTCCCCATGGCAGTGACAGCACAGCAAACCTCTCCTTAAGTCCTGTACTCTTCAGAGCAGCCCAGCTAATGCTACCGTCTCATTTGACAGACCCTGTCCCTCCCTGCTCCAAAAGACACATCCCAGCACCTCTGGCAGCACTTGGCCAGGCACGTGGGAAGAGCTGAACGGGCAAAGATTTGAGTTACTGCTGAATTTCAGGGTAAGAAGAATCAGAGGAATATCAGCACTGACCTTCTTTCACCATTCTTGACACCATGCTACACACTATACCAGTATCGTAAATACACCTCTTGGGGAAAAAAAAAAAAAAAAAAAAAAAAAAAAAAAAAAAAAAAATTNAAAAGAAAAATAAATTCTCCACATCTTTTAACTTCATTTAACCACAAGCTCATAGAAAATTGAGTTTAAATGTAGCATGCATCCATTCAAAATGCAGATAGTTACACTTCAAATAGCCTGAAACAGTCCAGGAAAAACACATCCTATGGTCGTCAAACTGCAGGACAAGCTCCCAGCCCTGGAGAGGAGGCCTGGGGCCCCTGGTCACAAAGGGTTGGGTCAGCAGTTCTGGGCTGCAGTTGGCGGCCAGGGGCCTCACACCACGCCCTGAGCTGGGATCAGCAAAGCCTGACCCGCTCGAGAATAGCTTCTCTCTCTTTCCCCATGGCAGGAGAAGTTATCACAGAACACTCAGAGACCTGTGAGTGCAAGTGCACAAGTGGGACAAGCAGATGTGCTCAGCACACCCCACCTCCAGCTGCACCCAGGACAGTGTAAGCCCTAGAAACCAACATACACACAACAGCAATAAAACACAAGCAAGTATTAGCTCAAGAATGCAGCCCAAGAAAGCAGAGGTGCTTTGGGACATCTAGGAAATTGGTTTTGGTAAGAGCATTCGCTACATAACCCAAAAAGCTCTCAAACACTGGAATTTTAAGTGGAAAAAAATTATTTCATATTAAAAATATGGAGAGGGATCATGCCAAAGAATGAGTTAATTAAGGTGGAGTTTCAATGATCACCAAAAAATCGCTGGACTGCAGAAATTTTTGAATATTTTCTAACTTTGCAGATTAAAGTAGTGTTTCATTTCACTGAAAAATGATGTTGGGAAGAGATGCCCCATGTCATTTTGCAGCCCACTGGGCACATTTTGTTTTTAAATAGATGCATTTGATCTCCAAGTGCTTGTACATGTTCCCAGGCTCAAAATAAGACAAAGAGGAAGCATGTCTGCACTTTAAACAGCAACTTCCTTTGACAGACTCTCTTCTTCCCAAGTCTGCAAAATCAGAATCTTTGAATCTTAAATTAAAATTAGTATCATGGACATTGAGGATTAAAATTGCCACGCAATCCATTAATTAAATTATGTATCCACATGAGTGGTTTTGCCTAAAATAAATAATTATAAATTAATATTAATATAGACATTAATAAATAATTTTTTAATTCCTTTTGAATAAATAAATAAATCAAAGCTTACCCTACTTAAAAGGACAGAATTCTGTGATGAAAATCAGGAAAATTTTATGTACCACAGTGAAAGAGGGAGAAAAGAAGCATATCGTTTACAAAAAAAAAAAAAAAAAAGAAAGAGAAGCAAAGATATTCTCCAGTCCATGCACTGAAGGAAAGAAATTCAAATGAAAATATATTTAAAAAGATGATTGACTGGCCTGCTGAACTGGGGTCTTCAGGACCAACCTTAGTAAACTCCATGGCAACTAATGACAACATTCCCACAAGAGTAGAATTGGTTGGCACAGCAGCAGAAGTTAAGTTTTATCCCTATAGCAACACAACATTTTCAGGTTACTTCTGTCCCATTGTGTCATTTTTCTATGGTACTAGATTGCATAAAATCAATTAAATCATTTTTCTATTATGAAAATTTTATTCAATATTCTGTGTAATGTTCCTACTCAATTTAAACCATGAGATTCCAATCACAAAAGGCCCTTGTAATGGGAAGAGAACAAAAGGAAGGGATTTTCTCTTCCAAGAACAGCACAGCAATTACTAAAATATTCATTTTTATTTCAAACCTCCAAGATCTCTCTCACAAACTCCATTTTAATTCTATTTTCATTAAATTCCAAATACCTCAGCCATTCAACTGCTTACGTATTTCAGACTGAGCAGAAAACATTTTAACACCCTGATAGCTAAAGCACTTCAGAGAACAGCAACACCATGGATCTTCTCTGTTTGAATGCTCGTTTTCTGTGCTCTGGACAGCACAATCTGCCTTTTTGCCAAGCAGATCAGCTTAAGATGTTCCTTTTGGGACTGGAGCTCCCTTTCGTTCCTAAGCAACAGATTTGCATAAGTTGAAGGAGCAAAGAAAAATGCTTTTCACATCATTTACTGGCCTGCCTGATTAAAGTAAAAGACAGAAGAAAGCAAACAGCAGCTGACAGTCCTTTGTGCAACAGATTTGACATACTGTTAAGCTTTCAAAAATACATCTGCAATTGGAATTCAAAAAAAAGGCTTAATACGTGAAAAAGAGGAAAAAATTCCAGCACTGAATTATCCCATCCAAACATCACACCGAGTCCCAGAAGAACAGCCGTATAATGGAAACAATTAATTTAGCATTAGACTCCTACACGGTGATGTGGCTCACATTGTCTGCTTTGCCTTGCTGTTGGATGGGTGCAGGGAGGAAAGCAGACTTACAAAACCAGGCACATTTTTGGGGGAAAAAATGTGAGGCTAATAGCATGGAGTTTTTTTTTTGGTTTTTTTTTTTTAAGAAAATCTCAGCTTCCTAAATTAAAAGCTCTTTGTGTTCAGTCACATGTGAATTTTTCATAGAATCCACACCGCTGCCTGTCCAGCTTCTGTCCCCTGTAGGGAAACGTCCCAACAAGCAATGCCTATCCCTTCCATCTCTTTACACAAACAACGCCTGTGCTATGACTGTGCAAACAAGGTTCAAGCGCTCAGTGATCCACCAGTCTTATCACCTGGAAAACTGAATTCTGGGTAGTATTAGTAAGCAACAGCAGCACCATTAACGCAGCCTAAAAGCCACACTTCTGTGAGTCAGTACCGTTCCTCCCACAGGATAATCAAGGTCAGAAGGACACCACTGTCATGGAGCTGAAATGGCTTGCTGGCACACTGACCACCAGGACTCCAAGGACAATTGGTTATGCTTGTCAAATAACTTCCCTTTCGATATCCTGGATGAATTCAAGCACTTTCCAATAAAAGGAAGGTCTGACACTCTACTATCATCACAGCAGGTTATGAATGGGGGAGTCTCAGGCTCTTTGGATGAAGCCTAGATCAGGTCATGGCATGGTAAGTCATGGCAGTCCAGAACTGCTTTTCCTGATGCCTGCCACCAGCTACTCTTTTTTACAGCATCAGTAAGAAAACTCTCCCACAACTAGAGAACATGGTGCAACCCCAGCACTCCTATACCATAGCACTAAGCTGGAGCCACTATATTTTTGCTAGCAAGGCACCACAAGAGTGAATTTATCTTTTCTTGCCATGTCAACAGCCAGCAGGAGCACGTGGATGAGAACATACTAATTCTATAGCAGCAGCATCTGCAGTGGATGATGGTGCAGCAAGTAACAACCAGGTAATTCAAAGGTCAGCCTAGCCAGCACTATGCATCTGCAGCATCATTCCACATCTTGAAGCTTTGAAAGAGATACAACTTCCTGATGTTAAAATATAGAGTGAAATGCTATCCCTCTGTAGGAAGCTCAAGCGGAGGATGCACACACTTCAAAAATGAAAAATTAATTCTGTTCATTCCACTTATTTTGAGAATCCATTGCAATGGCACGGGAGAAGCTCAAGCCTCTGAAATTTGCTCCAGAAGTATCCCACTTAGATGAACAAGGAGGGAGGGCCTGTCAGAAATTTGTCCTGCAGCATGCAACCCTCTCTGCAATGGCACTTGTGCTACAAGAATTCACAGAGATGTCTTGTTTGCTTGGCTTTATCTGTGAACCTAAGTCTGAAGCCCAAGATATGTCACAAATGTAAAATAATTTTTAAAAAACCCAAAAAACTGCTGCTGGTGGGGCTAGAGATGGCTGAGAGGGTTTGTGCTGATTTACTAATTAATTCGCACAGAATTGACTTAGTTCTGAGTAAACTAACTAATGTACAGAATTAATCCCCTTCTGTAATATCTGGCTTCTCTTCAAACTGCAATGAAGTTAAAGATTTAAGGACTGTTTCATTATAGGTTAGGTGTGCTGAGATCTGTCTTGCTACACTTACTTGCCTTACCCTATTAATATTCTCTGGTATTACACCTTTGAGTTGCACCATTTTACCCTCTTGACCAACTCCCTCCCCTTCTCTTTTTTGCGTTCGTTTCCTCTCACCCAGTTCACTTCTCCGCAGCCCTTTTTGATCTTCTTGGTTTGCTGCCATTTTTGCATTCTGCTGATGCTGCTCTCTCCTGCAGCTGTTCTCAACAGGCATTTCTTCCATACTTGTTCCTGATCCTGCTGCTGCACGGGTGGTAGGAAGGAGGACAGCAGTGCTTTGGACCAGACTGAAGTTTAGCACAGAAGCTAAGCACTGAAGCACAGCATTTACAGTATGTGAAAACTATAACTACAGTTGCAAAAAGCCCTCTCACTTCTTAGCAAAGATAACACCCTCACTGTGAATATTCTGCAAAGAATGATAAAGGAAGGAGCAAAAGAAATAACCACCCCAGAGAGGAGAAAGGAAATCAAGTTCACATGGAATTAGCCTGGCACAGCTCAGGATGAAGTCTTCCATCACAGATTGCTCACACCTGTTTAACGTGGGCTTCACTGGCTGCCCTTTGTGTCTGGTGTAAAGAGAGTGCTGGTACTTTAATCAAAAAGGGCACACCTGTGTACATGGGCTGAAAGGAGCTGAGGACAGGGGGGCTGAGCACCCCAGTGGATGGAGGACTGTCATGTTACAGGTAAAAGAGATGAGCCACAAAGATGGAGAGACAGACAACAGTCTGAAGTCTTCAGACAACACAACCCCTCAGCCTTAGACAAACTATTTCAACTCATAGAATTGCTTTGGCTGAAAGGCACCTTAAAGACCATCCAGTTCCAACCCGCTTGCCATGGGTAGGAACACGTTCTGCTAGAGGAAGTTGCTCAAAGTCCCATCCAACCTGGCCTTGAACTCTTCCAGGGATGGGGCACCCACAGCTTCTCTGGGTAACCTGTTCCAGTGCCTCACCACCCTCACAGTCAAGAATTTCTTCCATACCTTTTAGCTAAATTTCATCTCTTTCAGTTTGAACCCATTACTCCTTGCCCTATCACTACAGCTCCTGATAAAGCATGTGAGTTCTGTACTTTCATTTCACAAGACTGGAGAGAAATAAAGAAAAACAACATTGTTTTCTCAGGGGAGGGGAGGACAGCACTCCCTTCCTTAGCCCAGTTACACAGATGGTTGCTCCAGGGTCAGTCTTACAGCTTCTCAGGGGGGTCTGCTTGGCAACATGCCTGCCTGTGGGAAGGAACTCCCCACACCATTGCTGGGGGCAGCTGTGCAGGCAGGGGCAACCCCCCAGGTCCTCCTTCCACAGTGCCTCTGCATTTTGCATCCAGCTCAATCTTACAGCATATGTCTCCCAATGACACGACAGGCATTAATTACATCCAGTGGGTTTTTTCAATGCAAGCCTGCAGCTGAAGCTCTGGCTTCAGTGTTGTCTTACTTGGAATTTAAAAACTGAAAAAGGCTTCAATAAAAATGACTCTGAAACAGAGGCAATCTGCTGCGCTTTCCACTCATTCTCTACATCTGTCGGTACGTGATAAAACAACAGTACAACATTCTCCACTTTTATTTAAAAAAAAATCACATGGTTTCATCCAAGAAGTAAGTTGAAAGACATTTTAGACAAATTTGTATTATCCATGCTTAAAAGAACCTTTTTATTTAACATTTAAATCTGTACAATAATAATGTACAATTTTGGAAAATTACAGTATTTAAAAAGAAAACAAAAACCAAACCAACAGGCTTCAGAAGCTGTTAAAAAACCTACCACTGTGTGCATTTCTGTGAGGAGAGGATGAATCAGACAAGAGGTAAGTCATGGTTTAATAGTTCTCTTAAGAAACCTGAGGAAATACTATGGCACAGAGTAGAAAAGAAAACAGAAATAAATAAATTTGTTTCTTAAGCTCTCTTTTTCCTCAGAAAGAGTTCATCATCTGTAATATTTTATACAAGAAAATATGCAGTTTCAGTGAAAATTCATCCAAAGCTTTACTTCAGATATCACCTGACAAGCATTCACATCTATCTTGAGCCACGTGTCATGACAGTTTGCCTGAACTTCACACTCAGAACGTATAATTCAGTGTACTCTCCTTATTGACTTTATATCACTGAACCCACTTAAAATAATTAGTTTTACTGAAGTAAGGCTATAAGTATCTTCAGATCAATAACACTTTTATTTCCTGCCAACAAAGTGTCCATGTCCCTATGATAACTAAAGTATTTTGAAGTGAAGTGCAGCACTAACATATTCTTATGTAAACCCTGGAAACGAATCTTTTGTATAGGTGTAGCGTATAAAGCAAGCATCTCCAAAAACACCCTGTGTCACACTGGCACACCTGGAATCGATGCCTTAAGTTTTTTTCTTTTTTTTCTGTTCTACTTTAGTGTGTAACTCTCAGCTGCATATTAAGTGTTACTAAATTCTCTTTACAGGGTAGTTAGACACAACAATTCTCTCCAGCCCAAGATTCAAGGACAATCATTCCAAACCTCAGGCCCAAAAGCATAAACAACATAAACAGAGGAGGGCAAGCAAGGAGGATGGATCTTCATAATTCGAAGTTATTAATTGGACAGTTAACCTCAATATGCAAATGGACCCTAACTTAAAATGTGAAACCCCATGACCAGGCCCCTTCCTGCATGCATCCTGGCAGGGCTGCAGCCGGGCTCCTGTGCTGCCAGGGTGTGGCCTCTGAAGGCCTTCCAATAAATACCTACTTTATTCCTCTCATTTTGTGTAGCCTCTGTCCCAGGTCAAACTGATAAGGCATCAGAATCACTACTTATCATGTCAACCCTTGAGAATCATGTCCTAACATAAAACCACAGTACTGGTTTTTAAATCTGTTTGTTTCTAAAACCAGAAGCACCATTTAATTTGTTTTCTTTTACTTTATAGTAATTCATGAGAACATTACTGAGACTCAACCCTGCTAATCATTTGCAGAAAGTGTCATCTAGTAAGCATAAGTCTATACATTGCCTGAATTCTTAAGATGCCTTTCAGTGGAGGGAGGGGAGGGGGATGGCTTTTTTTTTTTTTCCACCAAATGAGCAATTATTGGCTTTAAAAAGTTTATTTGTCACTCTATCACCCCACAAATAACTGCTTTGTACGCTGGGAGCACTCACAAACCAGGAAAAGGAGGGCACCACAGCCTGCTGCCCTGGCATTTACCTCTGATGAAAGCAAGAACAGAAGTGCCAATTCCACACGTGTTACTTGATTACTTGAAATAAGAAAAGCTTTAGTAAAGTTAACATGTAGAACCTCCCCTCTTGTGGAGGGCACTCACTTTAAGCTTTGCCTAGGCCAGAGCACCTGTCCTGGCAACACACACACACACAGAGAACCATAGAACAACCACCCAGTTAAAGAACTACCACATTCACTTTTACTTCTCTGTAGTCATTGAGAAGAGCATAACAGACCTCAGAGCATGACTAGGAGGGCTGCAAATCTACAGCAGACCCCAGCTGGCTAAGTCCCACACAGTGGATGCCCAGTAGGCAGCTGATTTAGCAGTGAAGGGATTTCTACCCCAAGAGCTCTCCCTGAGCTCACCATCAGACTGATGCCCTGCTGGGGTCCCTTCCAGCAGGAGCAGAGGTCTGGCAGAATGAAACAGCTAGAGAAAATGTGGGAAGGGATACAGCAGCAGGACACAAGTGCTGCTGCTTGGGAGCAGGGACCACCACCATCTCCCAGCTGGGAAGGCTTGGGTAGATGGGCTCCCTCTCCAACACCCCTGGCCAGATCAGTGCTCAACTTGGCTGCCTACAACCTTAAATCACCTCTCTCACAATGGCCTTTCTGTGGAAAGGCTACACAGCTATAAACTCACTTGCTGTCTGCTGATGGTCAGCCTGAGGGAAAGGGGGTTTCTTCTGAGAGGGCAAATGCTTGATGATTATTTGTGCCATACCAACCTTTACCACAACTCTACTTTTTACAGTTTAAGTCCAAGATAGCCACTTTTCCCCCAAAACACTGAAGTGTGTAAATACAGGATCTTCTTCACAGATACACACATTTGTGAGTGAACATATATTTACAGACATAATAGAAGTAGACAGTAAACAGTACATACTGACACAGAAAAAATCTTTTTTATGAAGAAAACAAGCTTCAAGATTTTTGCCAGTGTGTTTACAAGAGATAAGGAGCTACCCAAAATATCATGTAACACTTTTGGTGTCAAGAGATAGAAAGATTAACTGCTATTTTGCAACCTCTGTCTTCTTGCAGCAAGTCTCATCATACATTAATTTTACCACCAGAAAGGCAGTGATGTGGATTAATGGAATTACGCTTTAACAGAGCAAATCAATACACACTCTGTTATCAGTATTACACAGCAAAGTGTGCCCCCAAGCCCTACTAATGTCAGTTTCTAAGGGCAGACGTGCAGTAAAGAAGAATCCTGAACTGACGTATGTAGCTTAAAATACATAGCACCATTACCAAGCTCTCAGTGAGTTTCTGTATACAGTCATATTTCACAATGTTGAGATGTCCTTCTTTCATGTTACTCAGTTCTGCACAAAAGCCAGGACAAGGATAGGTGGCTTCTATTTGCTGTATATTCAGATAACAATGTAGCCAAAAAGTACCAAGATGCCCCACAAGAGTAAAGTCAGCCAGAGGCCACTTGTAACAAGGTATGTGTTCAACACATCAAAAATTTACAAATCTGTTACATTTACTCCTCCCTTTTCGCCTCCACCCCTGAGAACATGTTCACAGGGAAACTAGGCACTGCTTAAATGAATCACATTCCCACACGCATGGACGGATCCACCTCGAACCACTTCACTGGCCATTCATGCCTGGGTTGTGCCAAGCTCCTGCAGCATCCCTCCGTAAACAAGCACTCAACTTGGTTCAAGCATAATTGCTTATTAATTTGGGGCTTGCCATAGTAGCTGCAGTTATTTAAAAATGTATAAACAGTGGAAATTCAGAAGCTCACACAGTTGCTGTTTTGAGAGCAGTGAAGTCACTTGCACAGCTGACTTTCAACTCACCAGGGTAAAACTTGCTGCCCAGAATTCAAGTTTAGTTTACTTGTTTGTACAGCAAAGGAACCACTTGAAGAACTTGAGAACACAGGGCAAAAACTGTAAGATGAAACCCACCTTATACGCACATAAATAGGCATGGAAATTATATTAAAATTAATTTTCTCTTGTATACCATTGCAAGCTATTCTAGCAGCTTTCAGGCCAGAGGATGAATACAACTGTTTCCACAAAAAAAGAGCTTTGCGGGGACTCTTTATTCCATCTTTTTGTTCCAACCACTCTGAATTTTCCACCTCAACCTGAATATCTTGGAAATCTTTGAGAAACAAATTTAAAAATAAAAATCAGATGATTCTGACAAGAGAGTTATGACAAGATTTAAAACCTACCCTCGGGACCAAGCTGCCTTCCAAGGCAATTCTCTCCCAGAATGAATAAACAAAACTTAAGGAGTACATCAGACAAACATCTAACATGGAACACATACCTGGAACAGATATCTCATAATTACCTAATTATGCTATAAAGTCAGCATAATGGACCAAGAGAATCTGTTGGTTTAAGCCCAGGGGACAATTTCCATCTAGGGCAAACTGAAGAAACAAGAATTTTGTTACTGAATGCTTTGAATATCACAGGTACATCACTAAAGGACTACGAGCTTTTTTATAAGTCACACATTCAGAAGTTAAAAACTGTAAAGTCTGAATTGTTTGTGGAACATTCCCTTACTTATAACATAGATTTTTATTTTTTTTTAACAACTCAGATAATTTGGCTCCATGTAAGTTTGAATGCTGTGATATCTATTAAGGGAGAAATTTTAAATTAGCAGAGCTGAACATACTTTAAACACCACTCCACTCTCTGCATCACGACCCTCAAAAAAACCTGACAAACCCAAGACCTGTAAACAAAACAAAGTCTTTCCCATCTTCAAGGAGGGATGTTGGGGGGTGAGAGTATTTGGGTGTTTTTCTAAGACTCAGATAGGTTTATTCTCAGAATAAATAAATTAGCTGTGACAACCTGAAAACCAAGGTACATTAGAGATATTCCATCAAGGACACAGTCCCTATTAAAAAAAACCCCAGAATTCTAAACTGCTGCAAAGAAAGACTGATGGACACTTTTTAGAGGGCAAGCCAAGCAAGCTTTGATGATACTGGGGTTAAGCCTTCCCAGTGCTGTATAGACTTCTTCCAAATTCCTCCTCCTCCCTCCTGGCAGCTACAGAGACAACTGGCTGCCTACACCAGCCAGACTTCACAGACCAGTTGCCTGGGAAAGCTTAAAGAGCCTTTTACATCCGAACAGGAGAAACTTTGTGTTTACAAAAGTTAAAAAAAAAAAAAGAAAAGAAAAAAAAAAAGAAGTTTTAAAAAGGTAAAAGTGGGACTTAAATGAAGTCAACAATCAAACTTAAGTAAGAAGTAGCAATGTTTTTTCCACCACATAACTCAGACATTCTCTGAGCATAAAACAGTTTAAGTACAATTAATAAAAACATAATTCAGAGATTGCAGAATTGCATTACAGTATTACTAGAAATTCAATTTTGAAAAAAACCACTACCCAACAACACTGCATACGTACATGTTCAGTAAGCTTATTATAATAAAGTTATGCCAAATAAATAACCGGAATGCAGTAAGGACTGAAGTTGCTCATTAGCCTAAGCTTTCCATTTCCCACAGTTTACAGAAAAGCCTGGTATGACCTTCTAATTAAGAAGAAATTCCTCCAGCTAGCTTTCCTCCTCCAATACACGCTCTCAAGCCAGCACTTCAGGCAGACTGGCTACATCCCACAAAGACGACTTCCTCCCAACAGCCTTCCTGGCACAACCAACCATTTACATGTCTAAATGCTATTCCAACCTGCCATCACACAGTGCAGGAATAAAAATCAAGGCAATGAGAGCCTACTGAAAGGGAAACCCGATTAGCAGAGATGTTGATGAACTACAGGAATACTCAGAAAGATGAAGTGCATGTCTGTCTTCAGCTTTGTTCATTAGAGGGGAGGGACGGGGTGGCAGACCATCCATCTGGGGAGTTTCAAGCTTCTAGTGCTACTGTCATTACAGCATAGTTATTTTTACGGGATAATTCTCAAGTTCCTCGTGAGGAAGTTATTCCACGTTCTTAGAACGACACTACAGATCACCACCTTCCTCTGAAGAGGGGGATGAACCTGTAGAGGGCTTTTTACTTTTATTTTTTCCCCCTCTAGCCCGCTCCAAGACAGTCTAAGAGGTAGAACTCTGACCACCCGACTGCTGCAGACACACAGGCCACGCATGAGAGAGAACAAGCTAAACCTTACACCCAAAAATAAACACCAAAAGTGGCTTTCAGATGACCACCGCTGAGGGACGCAACCCGCCTGAAGGCACGGCCGCCTGCCCGCAGCTCCGGCCAAGCCCCCGCAAGGCCCTTCCCACCGCGACCCCGGGCACCGCCCGAGCAGCGGGACCCCCGCGGCGCCGCCAGCACCTCCCAGCTCCGGGGAGGACCAGATACCGAGCGGGGGCATAAACAAACCCCAAATAAGTGTACGGGGCTCACGGTTACCAGCGAGAAGGGCGCGGAGCCGCCCGGCTCCTCGGATGAAGCGCCCTAATCCCGGGGAGAGGGCGAAGGCGCCCGGGCGGGCCCCGGGAAGCGCTGCTCACCCGCTCTCCGCCGGCTCCCGGGAACGGCGCTGCCCGGCGGCGGGAGGAGCCCGTCTGTCTGTCTATCTATCTATCCTCCCGCCCGGATCTCCGCTCGGCCCGGCCGCCTACGGTCGCGTCGGCCCGGCGGCTCCGCTCCTGGGCCGCGCCCGGCAGGGAGTTTCCTGTCTGAGTCACTTCAGCCGGGAGTTGCGCAGGGAAACACCCTTCCTGCCGCTCCAGCTCCTCCTCCTCCTCCTCCTCCCGCCTCATCCCAAACCTGCCGCCCCCTCCCGCCCCCGGCACGCTCCAGCCCCGGTTCCTCCTCCTCCTGGGGAGCCAGGAATAGTCCCGGAGCTGCGTCCTGGACTGGTCCTTTGCTTTTAATGAAAGCGACTTTTTCTGTGCCCTATACACGGGGCAATCCGTCTCTCGGAACACAAATCTACGCCCAGGACGACCGTGCCCGCTCGTACATACCCCAGAGGGTGCCATCCGGCGTCCGCCCCAGCACGACTGCAGAGAAAACCAGCGCCCCAGGGGCACCGGGCTAGGCAGTTACAGGTCAGTGGAGGGGCTTCCCACTTCACAACTTTGCTAGCATGGCGAGGGAAAGGCACCAGCTGTAAGGATGAAAAACCTAACCTTAAAGAAGCAAAAGGGATCGCGTGGGAAACCCCTTTAAACATCCTGCAGAAGGTGCTCCTGCCTGTGGTGTTTGTATCCGAAATAAACACAGTTCATTAAAATCAAAACCATAAAAAACGGGCTGGTTGCTGTTTGACAACCTCCCAGTTGCACTTTTCTGTAAACGACACCAAACATATGCACCTTCTCATTTCAAAGTTTTCTTACTTTTTCCATGCAGTGTTCTCCCATCTAAAGTTCAGCTTTACTTCTTATTTGTTCAAGATTCCATCTAATGAACTTGACACTGCACCACAAAATCAAACTGCTAGTTCTTTTTCACAGAAGTTTGTCAAGATTGCTCTTTCCAGCCATTATTTTATGGCAGAGGGAATCCACAAACTATTCCATGTAGGGAATAGTCAGTCACCTGAGAACATGTGAACTTCCAAACAATTTTTCATCAAAGCTTATTTCCTTGTATTTGTCTGCTTTAAGTTGCATCCAACATTTTATTAACTGTTTGAAAACCCTCTTTAATCATAAACTGCACACTGTTGCCATAGCAAGCACTTCTAAGTGTCTGTTTTCAACAGCTGTTCAGGGGACACTATGCTATTAATGATTTTTGTGCTGAGAACAGAATAATTAGTGCTTTACTTCAATTATTGGTTGTTGGGTTTTTCCCCAAAAAGTTTGCATTGCCTCAAGTTTCTTTAAATAAACTTTTTGTAATAGCATCTACAAGAAAGCCTTTGAAAAGTGGAGATAAGGTGCTAGACCTCCAGTTTTCATTATTTCCAAGTATGATCTAATCCAACTATTCTACCCTTTCCATATCATCAAGAATTTGCATAGCTTGTGGAGAAGTTATGTACCATTGCAAAATGTTATCATTATCATTTCATCATATCACAGACACCTCTGCATAGTCACGTTTTTTTCCTAGTACTGCAACATAGTCTTTTCTATGAAACAATTAATTTTCTAGGACATAGCTGCTATTCTTCTCTGTCTGTATATATTCGTAAGCATTCTGAGTGCATGTACCAAATGAATTCATGTCAACCATCACAGCTCCTTGTCAGCCTAACTTCTTAACCCAGCTCAAGCAAAAGTGTAAAATACAACCAAGAGCTGGATGCTCCAGTTTCTAAAATGACACCTGATTGTATCCAGTGCTATCCATCCTATGCCCTTTTCTGTGAACTCTGCTTGGGAAAATGAGCTTGATTAAGTAAATTACTCACCTTTGTAAAGCAGTTTTGTTTCCTTGTCCTGAGCAAGTGCAAATTCAGAACAGCCTTGTCTTAATGCAACCACTAGGCCTACATCAGCAATGAACCATCTGTTACCGGGCCACAACAGAGCAGCAAGGACAGCAAAGTCAAACACTCCCCATGAGATCTGATCAACAGCAGCTTGTACCCAGATGGGCAATACTTCATAGTCTCCCAGTCTGTCCCAAGCACTCTGGCTCCCCTACGTGCTAAAAGCCAGCTAGTGCCAGGAGCAGCTGCTTTGTATGAAAGCAAGATGCTGCTGACCAGCACCATCCTGTCCAGGAACCAACACCTTGTCCTAAGGATTGGCTGATGCCCCAGATCTTGCTATCTCCATCTAATAACTGAGTGAGCAAAGGAGCTGCTTCCCCACTGCTGGGGCAATCTGCTTTTTATTAGCATTCCTATACACCCATTTATAACAACCCATAAGATCATATTAAAAAAAGTAGATGATGGTACACAGCTACTCAAGATTTGTGTTGCTTTTCCTGTTATTTGACACAGGAATTGTAGGACAATCCCATTTTACCATCTGAATGTCTATGGTCTCATGTAACATGTGGCATGCCTATCAGTACCATTTTAAGTGAGCCCACTTAACACCATTCCAGATGCCTGATTTAATTCTGTAATACCCCACAACTCCCTGCACTTTCTACTTTAGTGGAACTTAAGTAATGCAATGACAGTACTTGATTAAAGATGTTCGGCAGATCTCCATGACTTGCTTTTCTCTCTACTGTATTCACCTATCTCAATTATCCCTGCCACACTGAACACAGGCTTTCTAGGTGTAGCTAATACGTATCCACATACTCCCAATCAAGCTACTAACTGATATCCTACCTCTTGAAGTTAGGTGTGGTTATTATCAGGCCAGACTTAAGGCAGTTTGAGATCCCTTCTTGGGTGGAATTATTTTAACCTGATTTTAACCCATGCCTGTCAACAATCTTTAGGAAGATCTGTAATAGTAATGTATCATGCTCCTGGCAATTTATGTGCCCTGCACCTAAACCTAAAAAATTTCACTTTATTTTTACTTTTCTTCTTTGGGCTTTTAAATATTTATCCAAAGGCAATGAAAGAATCTTTTCTGCGAGCCCACAAGATTACACAGAAGAGTTTCATTTCACAGCACCTGAGAACTTCAACAGGAATCTTGTGGTTCTGCCACTGCTGTGTCTAAGATGGTGATGTTACTCTCTGGTTTTGCAGATAATTTGGTGTTTAAACTTAACTACCAATCTAGCTATTCATTTATTTTTTCTTACTTACTGAGTTCAGAGATTTTTCATCCTCGAAAGAACACAGGAAACTCTCATGACCTGACACAGAAAGGTATTTCCGAAATCATGACAGGAAATGGTCCCGATGACCTCAAGAACAGGACATCATACAAGAAAATAGGTAATTGTCTATAAATCAGTTTAAAAATTAAATCCAGCCTCTGGCAACATATCAGCCACCTGTCCGTACTCTAGCAAACAAGATTTATGAGTCAGCACAGACTTGGTGTTGTATGTGGCAAAAGGTTTAAAGCTCAGCAAGGCTACTAAAATATTATATGGTTCCACACTGCATACAGTAAACCATTGTTTCAGCTCTCAGGAGACAGGCACCTCTGCAGAGGGCACAGCACTTGGGAGAGCTGAAACAGGAGACCAAGCATAAAGCAGAATCTCAGAGGTCTCAAGGAGCAAAGTGAGAACCTGACCCACAGCAGGAAGCCTACACCAGCTACCTAAACACGTAACTCCTATCAGGAGCGCTCCACTTCACAAGGCCTCACACAAATGCGATGATCTGCTCGCTCATACCTACCTTTAACTCCAGGAAAAGCCAAATTCCTACCCCCAAGTACCAATGTCCTGCCAAGAGCTCATCTGACAACAGCAGGTGTGCTGCATATTCATAAATACTCACTAGCACATGATGACACCTGCAGCTCTCTGGTTCCCATTTCCCTCCTAGTGCTGAGCGGCACCATCTGAAATGGATCTGGGCAAGTAGGGTTCCCTAATTCTGCTTTCCAGCTCCCTGAAACACTAGACCATGGATCTATTGTTAACTCACAGGGATTTAACTATCTATGTACAATGGGCCTGTGTCCCCTCACTCTGCTTTCCAAGCTTGCTGCACACTGTGCTGCCAAACCACACCAGAGCCCACCCAACTCTCTGACAGACATTAACACACGTTAAATCCTTTCTTGATTCTATTAAAAATTACATTCATTTTGCTCATGCAGGACATCAGTGCAGAAATTAGGGCACATATGCTAGGCAATTCAGCCCCCTCACTCTTTGCCCTAGCTCTGCCCCTCTATCACTGGTAACTTCATTAGTTCTCTAAGCCCTCAGACCTGTGATCTTGTGCAACCTTCCCAGCAATAAATGCACAGTGCAGCAACAAGACACTAGCACAGCCAGTAAATACCAATTCAATTAGTGAGGAAAGGTTTTTTCTGTAAGTGTGCAAAGTAGTCCAAAAGGAAAGCTGAAAAATTGGCAAATCTTTAGTTAGTAAGATTAAAAAGCACGTCAGAGGAATTTTTTTATCTTTTTAATCAGCCTGTAATTTAGCATTGCTATCTTTAATCCATGTTCCCATGGAAACCATCCAATCAACAACTGGTTGCCAACTTTTTATATCAAGAGTTTGACACAAGCAAAGGTCCTCAAGGATCTAGTGGGTAATTAGGAGTTATTAAAACTAAACAGCAAAGAAAGCACTGGAGAATCTACAAAACCAGTGCTAAAATGTGGCCCAGAGATAACAGAAACCCACAGGAAAAAACCAAGAAGAAAGAAAAGTAACAAGTCAGATGAGGGCTTCTATGCTGCAACTGTGCTAAGACTGGACGCAGAAGTAAATGAGAACAAATAGAGGTAGAAATGAAATTGTAACGGCATCCAAAAGTGGAGCAGGCTCTTTTCCAAAGAATTTTGTACCCCCTTAGAAGCTTAGTTCTGTTTCTATGTGCTTTGCTGGGTATTTTATGCTTTCCTTTAGCTAAACTTGACAATTCACAAAACAATAGACTATGACAGAAATTCTTTAAATCTATACACACCTTTCCTAATGTCTCCAAAATTGCTTACTTGAAATTCCAGAAGTGCAAGTAAAGCATATTCTAATGCTGTGTCTCCTCTAACAAAGAGGAAAAGTATCCAAAAATTAAGATTCAAATCAATTCAGAAATAACTGACAAAAACATGAATTTGAAAACAAGGTCAAAAAATGTCCAGAAGGAATGGATTCAGGACAGAATCCAAGTAACAACACTGCTCTGTAAAGAAAACAGAAAATGTTACAAGGAAATCTGAGTACATAAATAGCTAAAATACCCCATGTCTCATATAAAGCCAGTTTTTCTCCAAACAGGTAAATAACCATTTTAACATCTGCCAAGGGACTGACGGAAAGGTCCTGGTGGCATCACAGGGCATGCACACTAAAAGACAAGGCTTGGTTTTTTTTCTGTGGCTCTAGAGAAAATGGAATGCTCTAAGATCGACTCATTGAAGGGAATTCATCAGCCAAGTACTACTGACACATCAAAGTTAAACATTGAGCATGTCCATGACTAGAATCAGTGAACGTTGCCAGAGCCAGACTTTCCACTGTGCTTTTGTGATGACAGATGAGCAAATCTTGGAAGCTGGCTGAATAAACAGCATGCAGACATCACTTGTCTACAAAGTGGACAGAAGTCTCTCTGCAGAATGCAACATTAATTCCTAAGCAGGAAATTGGCTGAATCTTTCACTTGCACAGGGTCTTTCACATAAAAGAAGTTAAATCAGGAAAGGGATTTACTAGGAATTACTGCTTCAACAATATGAAGGATTGAAGGATTTTTTCTTCCTACATCTAGCTAAAATTATCATGAAAAGTAGGAATTTGACTGAAGGTAATCACTGTATAGGAACCAGAAATAAAGCAACATTAGATTGTTCAAAAGCACAGAATACAAGGCATATTCAAAAAATAATGAACCAGTGCATACAAGTGCTAAACTTCCAAGAACGTCTTTTAAAACTCTTAGTATGCTACTCAATTTTACTCTAAGAAAATTACTAAACATACTGTTTCTGCTAGCAATAAATAAATAATTTGGAATCTTAAATGAGAACCAGTCATGGTAAACTAGAAGTACAAATTACTTTTGTTAATAGGTGTCCACCTACCACAGAAAACATCCACTTGGAAAAGTGTGTCACGTGGTAGCAAAGGACAATACAAACATTCTGTTCTCTAAAGCAAAACCTCCACTCAGTCAAACAAAAATAAACATGTTACAGGGCAGCAGAAACTTTCTCAGTCTTATACTTTAAAAAAAATTAAATTCTTTTCCTCAAAACATTTCATAGCTATAACTTGGAAGAACCTTGAGATCTCCTGTTCAAATACAAACACAAATATTCACTTTCATATAAAGTAATTATTAGTTTACAGCTGAAGAAAATAGTTTTATAATGAGCCACACAGTCTCAGCTGGTAGTAATATACTTCATTTACCTTAAAGAAAGAGCTCTCAAATTTTAGGGTACTGTCTAAATGTCAGCAGAAACACACACAACAGTGAAATTCTAATTATCAATTTTTTTATTTATTCCAAAAAATCATTAGGTAAATAGCTATGATTGATTTTATCATTTTTAATGCAGGTGTACTGATGCCAGAATTCCAGAGAAACTTTAACGGGGAGGAGACAGGGCAAGTCATCTCGTGCAGAATAAGTTCCACATTTACTTGTCCAGAAATGTGCCTTTCTGTATCACAATCTGCTGCTTCACAAGAGATTAGCTATTAGATATAAAAGTTTGCTTGCAGAAGGCTTAGCAGGAGGATAAAGGTCAAGTCATTTCTGACCACCTTTGAAACATCTCAACAATCCAATCATTAAAACTCATATATTACACAGTCATCTTAATCCTACCAGAACTGACCACAGTTACCACTGAAATTAGTAAGCGTTTAAACATTGAACATAAAAAATACTGATGTTTTATGTTCTGCTATAACCCATTTTGATAAATTTATCTTGTATTTTTTATATCAGCTTCTTGTAACAGTCTTCTTAAAGATTTCTTAAGAACCACTAAGCAAAGACAAGGAATGGTTTTTAGCCTTTTTTCAGAGGAAAAAAAAGATCAAAAATTAACTCAACCAACCTTCTAAACACCAAGACCTGAGTCACACCACTCACACTGCCCTGTGACCTATTCACAGCTAAAAAATTAATGGAAAAAGTAAGCCATCAATGACTCATAATTAAAGAAGAAAAATTTTTTTTTTCAGCATGAAATCCATTTAATGTATTTTCAAGTAAGTTTGTTTACATGGAATGAATTTTACACTGTACACATTTTTTGATGTTGAAGCATATACACACACTGCCACAACCAACACACTTAAATAGCTGTACATTATTTACATTTTAAAATATTTTACACAGCTCCAAACCATTGGCATCATTTAGCTATGTACATGTTAAACTGGAGTGCAAAATGCTTATGGTTCTTTAACACAGGAATTTCAACAGAAATCCTGCTATCAGTTCTTCATTAATTCAGTGGAAGTGGGTGTTAACTTTGTTCCATGCCAGCCATCAGTGACAAAGCTAAAGATTCCACTGTGAAACAAGCCATAAAAACATAGTTAATATTGCATTTTCAGCAGTCTGCAAACGTTTACTGCAATATTCAATTATGTCCTTTTAAAAGGAAGATACCAGTTTACTTTTTAAATTGTAATACTTTGGAACTTCAGACAATAAGACATTATGTAAGTTTCTGACAGCTTAGATAATATTTCACCATATTCATCATCAGCTACCCATTAGTTATTTCATGTGGTAAGAACTGGTAAGAAATTAGCTCCTTTGTTTGAAATACTGTTGTACACAAAAAAAAAAGGTTGTGGAGATTTATATACAGCAAGCTATTCTCATGGATAGTTCTGCAGACAAGCTCTTATAGATGTGAGCAGCAGTGATGTCAGATATTGCCTGTTTTAGATGCAGATTCATTTAGGTTGGAAAAGACCTTTAAAATAATTAAGTCCAACTATTAACCTAAGACTGCCAAGTCCACCACTAAGTCATGTCCCCTAGGCACATCTACAGATGGTATAGAAACCTTGAGAACACTCATCTGCATCCCAACTAACCCCAATGCCCCACAACCTCACTGAGCAGTTGCCCCCCTAACTCAAACTGGCACTGATTAACAATTTCAGCTCATACCAGGTTGTAAGTAGAAGCACAGACATGTCATCCTCTGCTGTTTCTACTGCCAAGGAAGTAACTTCCAACAGATGGGCAGAGCCAAGACCCCAGTGCAGTTGCAGCTGAGGCACCATAATACCAAAATCTTATCTGCTCAAGATATATCGCAGCTGTCATTCCCAATAACAACAAAAAGAATGCTCTCCTATGACCCCAGAACTTAAGTTTCATTAATTTAGAAAACTGCTTGTCACTTGCTTGGCTACACACCTTCCCTTCATCAAGTAAATAGATAAACTGGAAAAAGCTGTCACAGAAAAGCTTGGCACAAATACTCTGAAAAAATAATGACTTTAACTTAGTAAGAAGTCTTCGTGTCCCTCTGTGAATAATTCACAAAATGAGATTATTTTAAATGTGCTAACAAACATCAGAACAGATTAAAACAGAAACACATTCCTAGCAAACTTATGTAAGTGCAGGTATGTGAAAAGCCTCATGTACTTACAGTGGGGAAAAGAGCCTCGACAGACAGCTTTGTTGAGAACAGTTACAAGAAACATGTGACAGTTTTTAAAATCAGATTCCATCTTCTCTATGGATTCCATCCTACAAAACAGTTTAACAGAGGAATGCTTAACAGACCAGCCCCCATGTTATCTTTAAAATATGACTGAAATTTCACAGTAAATGATAAAAGTACTCTTTACATAGAATTCTGGCTTGACCTTAAAAACTTAAAAGTTCAGTTATGCCTGCATATGCTATGTCTAAAAAACAAAGACAATTTTGATAGGAGCATCTGAGCACCATCAAAGGGGCATTAATTATTTCCTCATCATTTTAGAAATCTCCGCAGTGACTTGGAGGAGCTGTGTGGTTCCAACTGACACCTATCACTCCTACACAGGTTTGTATGCAAGAGAGCCTTTCCTGGTCCTTACTGCTTTAGAGGTCCTTAGGGACCTACACTGCCAGTAAAACAGGGACACCCACACTGCTTTACTATCAGCAATCTCTTGAATTCCACTTTGGACTCTGTCAGCTAGCACTCACCAGTAAAGGGAGACATAGTTCACAACAGTCACTCCTTTCCTTTTTCCCCTCTCCCAAGAAGATATAGATGACACCAGCTATGACTTTTTCCAGCCACATGCAAGAGCATGCAACCACATGCCCTAAGTTTCAGTCTTTATCAACAGCATTCACAAATTAACACTAACACTCTCAGAAAAAAACACTCCAAAAATTGCAGCTTCCTAATGCCACAGGGGATTGAGATGCAAGTTTTAGGTAGCATCTGTGCCAAAGAAAATGAGTCCTGCAAAATATGAAGTAAGCCAGTCCACATCAGCTGGCTTCAGGACCATACATCAACTTCTGAGTGTTTGACAAAGCCCTGGAGACTTGCTCAGTATCATTCATCCTTCAAGCAGCAGGTTGCACAAACAGAAGTATAAATGGGGAAAGGAGTGGCTGCAAAAAGGGATCTGGGGGTGCTGGTCAACAGGAACTCAACAGGAGTGAGCAGGGAGGAAGCCCAGGCAGCCAGGAGGGTAAACCTCATCCTGGGGTGCATCAAACACAGCACAGCCAGATGGACGAAGGAGGTGACTGTCCCACTGTATTCAGCATTGGTGTAGCCTCACTTGGAGTGCTGTGTGCAGTTCTGGGCACAAAATCATACTCAGAGCTGCAAAACTTTGACCATATAGAATTTTAGGTATCTGTACTTACTTCCAAGCCCCCAAACCAGCTTGCCAACGGTCTGCAAACATCAGTACTAAATTTAACACTTTCATTATAGCTTCTTTCACAAAGCTCACCTACAATAATTCAAACACAAGGAGTAAGTCAGAAATCCATTGTTAAGCATAATAATTTTCATGATTACACGGCAATACACAGGTCTCACATGCCATTTAATCTGACCTGTAAAAACAATCTCCTAAGAAAATGTGATTCTTCCAAACTGAAGGTATTTGTATTTTTTTCCCAATTCATATCCCAGCTGACTACTTGGATGTGGACTTTGCACAGACAGTATATGGAATAAAAGGTTACAAAGCTATCCATGTACCCCCATTTCCTGCCATACCACTATGTATGATCTTCCTTACATTAACAAGCCTCAGTTAGTTCAAAACCTCCCATCTTTTAGAAACAAATGAGTCGTGTAATACCCAACATAAAGAATTTACTTTTATCTTCTCTCCATGATAGAATTGAGCTGAGAAAAGCAAGGGAAACTGGGTCTCCGTGGGAAAAGCTACCACTTCAAGAGTATCAATATATTGCTTAGTATGTATGCTGCAAAACAGACAGCATAATTAGTACAAAACTACTTTCTTGTCCTGATAACTCAAGACATTAAATATACTAACTTTTTACCCACCTTTTCTCTCAGTAAGCAGCGATCATGAATCGTAGACAGATATCTGTAATGAATCTTTATCAATTGATCTAAGTCCTTGGCTTCTTCTACCTGATGCTGAAACTCCAAGCCTGTACTGTGGAGAATCTTAAAAAGAAGACCAAAGTTATTAAATTCAATGCTGCACACAAGTGATTATGACTCTCTTCCAACTTATTTTTTAAGAGCCTGAAATTGCATGATTCATTTGCTCTTCCCTCTCAAATTTTAGGATTAGCCTCCAAATTACCATCAACAGCAAAAATTTCAAGCTCTCCTCATAAACTACATAGTAATGTTCCTCACATAAATAGGTACACTGCCACTGCACAAGGGCACAACACCTATCCCCAGAGAGGTTGAACTGGAGCATATACTGATTTTACTAAAAGCTAAAAAAGACAATAATAGAGCAGATATGTATCTATAGGCATTGTCTTTGATAAGTCATGAATACACTGTGTACTAGAGATTTTTAAGAAGAATCCATTTAACTAAAATATCTATTGTAACACTTTTATAAGCATACTGGCTCTTAAGTAACAGCTTACAGAAACATCTTTTTACATTACTGTGCTTAGGTTATCTAGCACTGGGATAAACAGACAAAAGAATATGGATAAACAGACAAAAGAATATCCAAAGATCAATCACATGCATGTAGAACTTCTAAAGAATTACTGATTTAAAATGGCCACGTTGAAACTGAAACATGCAGAAAGAACACTATATTTACATTCTGCTTTTTGTTTTGGTTTTTTTTTTTTCAGGTTTTAGAGGAAAATTAATACTGCATCTCCAATTACAAGCTCCTTATATAAATGAAATTGTGATATAAGACAAACCCTAGTCATGATGTAGTTGTGCAGGCTGTTGACAAAATGCATAAGTTTCACTCTTAAGAGGAACATGCGATGTATTTGTTGTTTTATGCTTTCTTTTTGTGGTCCAAATACAGGAAGTGTTCCTTGCTCTAATGAAGTTCCTTCCTCAACCTGTGAGTTTTCTGCAGCAGAGACTAGTTCTTAAAAAAAAAAAAAAGAGAGACAAAGGGAATGCATGAATTGAGCTGTCCCTGAGGCTGAAAAGATGTGAAAAACATGCCCAGCTTAATACACTTAATTTGTGACACTAACCGAGATTATTTTATACAATGAATCAAAATTCTAACTAGTTTATACTACTTAACTGCAGAAAGCAGAAGACTATTCATTATTCATATCCTTAGACCACAAAAGTTTACAGAGTATCTTTGATTGAAGAAATATCTTACCATCAAATCGTAGAACATCTAGACTATACTTTGCCCACTTTATTTGCAGTAAGAGCAGAAAAACTTGATTGTAAATTTTTTGGCATTCTATGCTTATAACTATATCCACAGGCCAAGGAACCTAAGAGGAGGACAGAATAATCAAGATAGAAAATGTAAGTCACTTTAATACATTTCAAATCTATTATAGAATAAGAACTGCAGCCATATTAACTCACTACCTTGTAACTCAATGTCAAACCATCTAAGGTGTGGACAGGGAGTTTCTTCTTTGCTGTATCAACACTTTCAAACGATATTGACAACCTATGCAAGGAAACAAGTGATGTAATTGGTGAGAATGCAGTTAGTTTCATTAATTTCCATTTCTCACTGCTAACTACTAACTGATTTCATCTAGAGGACTTGGGTAGGAAAGACGACAACAGCTCAAAATTTCATTAAAACACATTTTTTTAATGAGTACACAATAATTAGTGCTGTGCTATGCAAGGTAAGTACATTAATACAGCTAAGTGAGAAAGAAACATAACTACAGCACGTTTTGCATTTTACCTTGCACTGTCCTCTGGATAGCGTTGTCCAACTGCTTCCTGTAGGTGAACATTTAAGAAAGCAACATTCTGCCAAGTTTCCTTTTCTCTAATTTTGTCAAAAATAGATGTATAGAAGTCATACATGGTATCTCCAGCTTCGAGTAAGAAAAAATTTCTCATTGCCTGCAAATATTCTACAAGCCTGAACAGGAGAAACATATAACATTTCCTCAGTCTCATCATACAAGTGAATGCAAAACACAACTGTTACAGAAACAAAAATCTTAAAAACTCTTCACTGCAAAAACTCAGTATTGAATACAAACATAACAAAATCTACACTGAATCCTTTGTTTAACCAAGACATTTTTCCCTGTAAGCTTTAAAAGCTCCACAAACTTCACTGGAAGTGCTCACAGAATTCAGTAGTTTGGAAATCCTGCCCCTCTCCCTAAAATGAATTTAAAATGACAACACTATTAGGAAATACTGTTTGAAATAATTTCTCCACCAAACATCCACTGATGACAAACGACAGCTTTGCTGTTGATTTAAGCTAGACCAAGTTTTCACCCAAGAGTCTATCATGTTAGATCCCCCTTTTCTCCTTAATGACTTTGTTGCTGGTTATGAAACTGGAGTAGAAACACAAAATTGAACTGCTTCTTTTAGGGATGACATACCAATGGACTTTAAAAAAAAATTAAGGATAAAGAAATTTACTTTTTTACCTATAATCCTTCTTTAAAGTTTGCATCAGATTACCACAGCATTCCAAGTACTGCTTGTCTATGTGAGGATAAAGGCAAGACCTCAGTGTCAGCTCGAAAGTCTGGCAGGTCACAGATTCTGACGATCTATCCACACAGACATCCCCACCAGTAAACTTCTCGTGAAAGTCACTCTGTTCCAAATACAATCTTCAAAATAAAACAAGGTACTTAGGGAAGAAGGCACATTATTCATACAATGTATAAAACACTGTCATACCTTCAAAGATTTTAATCAAATTTGGATCCTCTGCTCTGAAATATACAGTGCAGGGGTAATAAAAGCTGATTCATAAGTAGAGCACGTATCCAGCCTACAACATCATCCATCATACTGTTTGTGTATCACCAGACAAAAGAGTATCATAGAGGACAGCATTCTATAATCACAAAACTGCTTAAGGCAGACTTCTGAAAAACATCAAGTTCAAATATTATACAGCTTAATAAACAAAGCCACTTTGATAGGAACTTTTAGAACTATATTGTGCACATAAAGCACTCAGATGAGCTTCCCAGGAAAGA